>BSXT01003073.1:0-20067 GCA_030267785.1 Phytophthora fragariaefolia
CACGGTGAAATCCCGAGTCACCAGAAGATCCGGGCACGCGCACCATTGTGGTGTAGCGGGATCAGCAAAATCTGCGAGATTGCTGGATCCAACTTCCCAACTTTGCCCGAACACCGACTAACGGAGGGGGTCCCCCGATGATCCGTGATCTGTGCTGAACTTGGTCACCTTGTGTACCCGTCGGTAGGGCTGGATCTGCTCCTCTGGTAACTGGTGAAGAGCTCATGTGTTGAAGAGTGAATGTCTTGGCGAGACTTGGGCATCTTGGCAAGTAGGGTGGAAATCCTCTCACTACTCGCGGTATAATGCCCAGATCCAGTGGTTTTCCGATTTGGATCTGGGAGGCCGTGGATCCAATACTTTGGATCTGGATCCGGCCCTGGGTTGCCTTATAAGGTGTCCCTTGTTTTTGTGTATCTTCCTTTCTTGTGCTTGCCGCTTCCTATAGCGGGAACATGGGTCTTGAGAAGCGAAGGATCTCCCGGCCAAGCAGTAAACTCCGGTAAATCAATATTATGCACTTAGACTGTGGATCACTAGTAGGTTGGATCTGGCCAATATATTATCCAGATATAATACCCAACACTAGATCTCCAATAGACTACCTCCGTACACCTTGGGGGCCAATATAATTCCCGATTCCAGGCGAAGAGGAAGGCGCTTGCGATGTCCAAGCCAAATTCGGTTCTGATATATAGTTATGTCATATACCATTCTATATCCTATCATCCCATCTCATCTTGCATCCCATCTGGCTTCAAACGCCTTCTCTACCCTTGCTAAGTCGTCCATGTCGTAGACATCATGTTGTAGAGGCCCGATCCAGCCGCCAAGCTCCATATCCACTTATTACATCCTAGATCCACCATATCAGATTTAGATCCGCCAGTCGCTTGGATCTAAATCTAGAACCCTTGGACCTTGTTTCACCACACGTCCGTATTGTGGTGTAGCGCCACACCGATTTTGTGGTCGCTGTGTATTAGGGTCCCAATTGCGGGTGACCCTTGCCAGATGTAGTCCCTGTTTTAATTTCCGAGCGGTCGCCTGGTTCAAGTTGCTAGCGGTCACGGTACTGGATGGGTACATGCCCGGTGTTTCAGATTCAGAGCGGAAAAGTGTAACAGTTTGAGAGCGTCTACGGTACTTCCAGCCGAGCCACGGACAAGACGAATTACGGTGTTATTTACGTAGGAGAAGTTTGGGGGCGGTTTGAGATCCAAAACCGCCATCGTTATACTTGACATTTGTATTGGAATGTAGGAGACAGTAGAAAGGGCCCTAGCGGCTCTTCAGGAACATAAGATCTAAACAGTGCAGAATCTTCTAAGTCCCAACCAAGCGTACACTCTCCGGTAAGTCCCTGCGTGGAAAGGTTTTGCATAGATGCTGAGTGTACTGACTTAATACATTTATGTGCAGAGAATGGGGTTCACGGCATCGACGTAGAAATGCCAGAATGCAGCCAGCAACGGCTATTAATACTGGTATCCTTCGTAGCTCCGTTAAGCGCTCGCTTCGCCCAGCAAAAATCTGTGTGAATGGAGATTAATATAGTTGGGAGCACTAAGGAACATAAATATGCATGGGAATGTTTTTGTTTTGTACAGTACCGTACAGCACAACAACTGATCCTGTCAGTTCTCGCTTCAGGGGAGGGGGGAGACGAGACTAAGCTTTCGTATAACGCCACTTTTGATGGCACTGGGCTCATATGCTGCATATGATACTGTATGCATATCAAGAACATTAGATTCCTAACTATTTATATATACAGTACAGTACTACATATGTATTAATAGTAAATGTACATGTACTCCGTAATCCGTACTTGTACATGTACTTAATTTGAGACGATTTCGCCTTCGGGGTAGGTTCTAAAACTCGGTCTTTCAGATAGGGCTTCTTTGGGATTATATAAGAATCAGAAATGGAAGACGACGAAGTCAGTTGTGGTGTATTCGATTCTCTCTTTCGTATCTACTTTGCCGGATACCAGCTCCATCCGAGAAAGCATTGCGAGTCCGTCAAAAAATTGGTACATGTGCCTGGCATGTATATTCTGTTGTTTACTCTACCTGCTAGGCGAGTAAACAACAGAATATACATGCACAGCACAAGAAGTGCATAGTAGGTGCTGCCCAGGCACAGAAAGACGAATACGTAGTCGCATAACAACAGAAACTGTACATACGTACACAGTAAGCGCAGAAAACTCGGTACTGTACATGTGTATACACCTTCAAGCTACATGTACTGTATGAACGGTGGCTGGTGATGGAAGATCATTACCTTTTTGGTTCAATCGCCAAATCGTGTGCTCGCCATCACTTGAAGCGTGTGGCAAGCAGCACATGTTCACACTGCGCGTTATCCCAAGCTTTGCCGGACAAATTGCCCATCTGGCTTTTTAAAGTCTTGTTAAAAGTCTTAAAAGACTTGCGTTTTTCGTCTTACTTTTGTCTCTCAGCTAATAAACCCTAATAGGGTATATTAGCCTAATAGGGTATATTAGCTGAGATACAAACGTTTGTTGAAATTCAAGCAATGAACTTCGACTTCCTAAAATCTTCTAACCGAGTCGATGATAGGCTTGACCTTGCCATCTTCGACCAGCGACGTGAGATTTAGCAAATCCTCCGGGGTCAGGTGCATGAAGTGCTGGTGGAACGTGGCTCCAAAGGTATAGTCTATCGGCTTCGGGTTCATACCAATTGTCACAAATGTGCCAGTGTTTTGCTTCAAACCTTCAGCGCGTCCATGGCCCGCGTGTTTGTTTCTTTTTTTAAAGAAACAAACACGAAAAACGCACCGGTGTACCTATGATATCTATTGTTATATTTAATTAATACTACTTCTGTAGTACAGAAGGTACTCTCACTTCCGACACTGCCGATAACAAATGACCTCTATTATTGTTGGCACTTTCAAATATTAGATTTAGTAGGTAATTTTCGCGCGCGCGCCAAAACCAATTCTGAACGACTCGTTTGGTACAAGGCGATAAGCACCATTCAAGTATTTGCGGTGACCAGCACAGTACAACCATAGGCAAGTGGATGACCATAGACAACAAGCGAGAGCTTATTCGTAAGCATGCAGCCACACCAGTCATGAGGCAGGCCCAGCTAGCCAAGTGGGCTAAAAAAGAGTTCCGCCTGCGTGATGCTCCTGCTCGAAACACAATTTCTGACATACTTCGAAACGCAGGCACCATCATGAAGGAGGCGTACGGCCAAGGCAAGTGCCGCAACCCCCTCAAGGTGAAGGCGCCTGGGCTCGAAAGAAGGCTAGAAGGCTGGATCGAGAAAGCCGAGCAGCGTTGTATGTGTCTAAATCGAAAGGTCATCACTCGGAAAGCTAAAAAGGTGTGCTTTGAGGTGGGGGGGCGCGCTCAATGTGGGCTTGTCTGTGGGTTGGATATCGGCATTCCTCAACAGGCATGAGCTTCGCTATCGTCCAAGACATGGAGATGCGGGCTCAGCTAAGCCCGACGTCGTACGCCAAGGCCGCCATGCTCTCCACGATGTGACAGACCTGTATGACCCTCAGGACATATACAACATGGACGAGACGGGTTTAAACTACAAGGCTGCTCCTTGCATTTGCACCTCGAAAATGCCAGGCGTGAAGAAAGACAAGACCCGGATTACTTTGGCTTTGACAACCAATGCCGATGGCAGTGACTCTTTGCTAGTGCTGTTCATTGGGCATGCCGTGAAGCCCCGTTGCTTCGGGAAGAAGTCAGCCGAGCAGCATGGATTTCTGAACAGGAAGACCGACAAGGCCTGGATGAACAGCAAGGTGTACCAGGAGTGGCTGCTCAACCTAGACAGGGAGATGCGAGCTGCACAGCGCCACATCCTTCTCCTTGTAGACAATGCGTCATCGGATTCGCACGGGGATCTCGTGTTGACCAATGTGCAGGTCGAGAGTCTCCCGCCCAACACGACGACGCACCTACAACCGCTGGATGCTGGTATCATTGCGAGTTTCAAAGCTCGATTCAAGGCGCTACAGATCGATCAAGCCATCGACAGATTCGACGCTGACGAAGATGTCGATGGACGCACTGTCTACAAGATTGACCAGCTCCAAGCGATGCAGTGGGGCCAGGAGCTGTGGAAGACGACGCGCGCGTCTACGATCGCGCATTGCTGGCAGAAGACAGGCCTAGTAGCCCCCCTTCGCGGTTTTGCAGAACCCGATGCTGAGGACGAAGTCGTACAAACCGAGGACTGCGACGAAGATGTAGTTGATTTCATGCTGTGCGTAACATCGATTCAACTGTAAGTCGCTAACCTCACAACAATTTATATAGTGCACAAAACGTACTGAACAGATGGTGTCGGAAGTGGCGGTATATTCTGTACTAGCTCCCCGGCAATGCATGCAGTATTATTGTATCATTTCTCGACTGCTCAAATAATCACTTGAGTGTTGACAATGAGGATCAGGTGTAGCATGAAACCTGCACCTCGTTGTGTGCGTAGGCATGCACTACATGCGGATCAAGATGGGCTAGGCAATAGCAGCATTAGGATGGCGTAGATGCGGGCAACACGGAGCAGCAGCAGTGATCAAGTGGGTGTGGTTGCCATTCAGGCAGTAACTATGCGCGGTGCGAAGCCACGCTCGGACACACAGAAGTGAGAAATGCATGTGGACAAGCTAGATGTAGGTTGACGAACTAGAATTTGTCGATCGATAGTCTCCCTCACTTTCCAATACATACTCTTCTATTATAGTGGTTCCAAGCTCTAGATCAAGTATAAGTGCTAAGAGGTTATGAGCCCAGACCATGGTCCAGACGACATTCTCAAAGATGGAAATCACTTCCATTGGGAATTTAACGCTAGGAAGGCCCTAGCGGTTAAGGATCTGCTGCTACATGTCACGCTCAAGTCGGATGAGGTTACGCCGGGAGTCGATCGCGAGTCGGCGTCGTGGAAAACGGCGGACCTGAATGCGTTCGCGATCTTGGCACGCTTGCTGAGTCCGGTTTACCAAGCTATGGCGCGAGATGCAACTTCGGCACGACATGTATGGGAGACTCTGGAAGCTTTCTTCGTGCGCCGTAGTCTGCACAACCCTATTCAGCTAAGACGACAACTGCATGAGTTTCGGATGGCGTCGGGTAGCGACTTACTCGAGCATTTGTTGCAGTTCGACACAATGTGTATGAACATCACCGCTGTCGGCGATCAGCTCGCCGAAGACGGGAAAATGGTAATCCTGCTGGGAATTCTCTCGTCTGATTATGATTCGATGGTAAAGATCATCAAGAATATGATCTACTTGGTGCTAAAGAGATGATACGTAGAAAATACGAAAAGATGCACGTCCAACTGGAGACAAAGGTGGCGCTGAATGCAGGTCGCTCCAGTCGGCATAAGCAGCATCATGGTCAATCCCGTGGCCGTTCCTTTCAAGGATCTTCGAACCGAGATGGCACTAGAAACCACCGTCATGGACGCTTTCCCGGTAGATGCTTCAAGTGCAAAAAGTCTGGGCATAAGCAAGCTGAGTGCCCAGAGTCCAGTGGGCGCCCGGCAACTGGCGCCGGTGAGTTTGTTTTCTCTGTCTTGCTGGAGCATACCGATGACTGGCTCCTAGACAGTGGGGCTATTAGCCACATGACATTTTGCAAGTTGGACTTCATCAAATACCGCCACCTTACGACGTTATTCACAATCGGTATTGCAAACGGGCAGGCGATGGAAGCGAAATGCGTTGGTGATGTACGACTCGTTCTCTCAAATGATGTTCAAGTTAACATGGTGGACGTGTTATTTGTGCCATTCCTTGATCGATGCCTGATATCAGTATCGGCGATGGGTTCAAAGAACATTGAGATCCGATTTTGAAGTAATGAATGCAGCCTTATAGCTGCTGACGGGGTACCAATTGCGGTTATTGTTCGACAAGACAAGCTGTTTGTATTGAAAGCCCGAGGAAAAGCACCAAACAACGAGTTGGCAAATGTAAGTACCGTGTCGGATGACGTGGCGTAGTGGCATGCACGCCTGGGCCACCCCCCAACTCGCAGAATGAAGGAAATTGCCCAGTCGAGTGATGGTGTGCCAGGGAAGGTAGCGGTGGAGAGTTAACAGAGCAATGAGGAAGTCTGTTCCGGCTGTATGAAGGAGAAGTTGCCTGTTGCGAAGATCTCGAGGGCCGCAAAGACAACTGTGAAGTCACAGTATGTACTTGCACTAGTGCATAGTGATGTGATGGGGCCTGTGAATATGAAGTCTACTGGGGGAGCTCGCTATGTTCTCATATTTATTGACGATTTCTCGCGATTCACGGTTGTATACTTCTTGAAGAATAAGTCAGAAGTTCTGGAAAAGTTCGTCCAGTACAAGGTGTTCGCGGAGAAACAGTTCGACCATAGCATTCGCTGTATTTGCACTGACAACGGGGGCGAGTATATTAACTACAAGTTTGCTAGATTTTGCGGGGCCCATGTGATTATTCACCAGACGACAGGGCCATATTCGGCGCAACAGAATGGAGTGTCAGAGCGAATGAACAGAACTATCATGGAGATGGCGCGTTCTATGATTTAAGGATGTGGACAAGTACTGGTGGAGTGATGCCGTCAATACCGCGGTCGACATAGTCAACAGGATCCCAAACCATATGACACGCGGAAGTCCCCCTTTGAGATAGTCTGGGGGGGAAACTCGATATCCGTAACTTACGTGTATTTGGTGCGAGAGGTTTCGGATATATCGACAAGACGAAACGAAAGAAATTAGACGCAAAAGCATATGAGTGCATCTTCCTGGGGTACGCTGATGCTGCTAAGGCGTATCGTGTGTGGAATGTCGACGGTGGCAACCTTGTGACCAGCCGAAGCGTTCGTTTCGATGAATCGGATGCTACTCGGTACATTCAGGTCATGGCTGGTAACAAGAACAAACGCCACAGCGGGGTGGATACGTTTGTGGACGATGATGATCAATTAGATACAGCTCCACGTCCAGCGGTACCCAGTCCCGAGCCAATAGCCACTGACGAAGACATGCTAGAAACTTCAGGTGACCACGGGCAAATGGGGGTGGAAGTCGCAGCTAATCTACCTTTGCCTTCAGCTGCGTTCAAACAGAGAGAATTTGCTCGAAAATTCGACAGATCAGCTAGCAATAGGGCCAACACACAGTTGAGGAAACGCATGGCGAAGCACACAACTGCATCGTGAGCAATTTGGGATTGTCGACAGCGATCGCACCGTCTTCTCTTCGGCGCCTCGGTGAGTTTTATCAATCGGTCGGCAAGAGAGCCGAGTCCTGACACTACCTCCGATCCCTGATCAGGAGCAAGATGCTGGACACATTAGATTTGAGGATGCGTCGAATCAAGACCTCGTTGTTGATAGCGAAGGCGGCCATGATAACAAACGACAGCGTAATGAGACTGTAGAACATGCAAATGTGTCTGTAGATGTTCCGCGAAATTATGGTGAAGCTATACTTTAGCGGGGCTACACATTCGGGCAACCTCCACATTAGTGCAACACGCACTAATGGATACATTCGGGTGGGCCACATGCAGTGTGGCCACCATTCATAGTAGGAAGCACTACTATTGGAAGAAAGCAATATATATCTGCCAATTAGGTGCATGCATTAGGACAGAGATTCTGCCAACCACTCGTTGGCAGATTTTCTCCTTATAGATATCAGTTTTAGGAGGCAAGGGCAAAGTTAACATTCAAATTCAGTTCTCATTTTCTTCCAAAATGTTATGAATAAGTCTTTATTTAGATTAACTATACTTACGGAACTAATCTAAGTTAAATTCGCCTACGCTTCCCCCTGCACGTCGCGCACACGTGTAAGCTAAAGTAGTGAGCTAAGTAAGCCCACTACATATACGATCTAGTAACACCGCCCGCTGGAATGAAGCGATGGCACAGGAACTTACCACCCTTGTCAAGAATCACACATGGAAACATGTGACGCAACCGGCAGGTACGAAGGTGATCGGATCCAAATGGGTATTTGCTCTAAAAAGAAACGAACATGGCGAAATCACTCGGTACAAGGTGCGTTTGGTCGCGCTTGAATGTCATCAGACATTTGGAGTCGACTATAAAGAGACTTATGCTTCAGTGATCAACATGAATTCGATTCGTGTATTTCTGAACCGCAATTTAGAGCTCGAACATGATGTCGAGCTAGTTGATGCTGATGCTGCCTTCACGCAAGGTGTCATGAAAGAGCGTGTGTCAATGCGACCACCTCCGTGGTTGCGGTTCCCGTTGGCATTGTGTGTTTGCTGCTTTAAAGTCTTTACGGACTCAAGCAGTCCGCTGCAGTGTGGTACGAGACATTGACGAAGGCATTGGACGAAATGGGCTTTCGACCATGTACATCCGATGCGTGCGAATTCGTGAAGCAAGTTGACGCGTCTCCTGCCTACATCGGTGTTTATGTCGACGACATGCTCATTGGAGCTAAGAACAAGACGATTATTGCTGTCGTGAAGCGTGGACTTGCAAGTTACTTCAAAATTAAGGACATCGGATCGGTCACATACGTGCTTGGTGTGAAAGTGGTGTATTCGGCTTCAAACGGCACGTTGGTACTTTCCCAGAAGGTCACCATTGAACGCCTGGTAGAGCGATACAATCAGACTAGTGCTCATGTCACCTACAACCCAAATGTTCTTGGTGAAATCTTGCTTAAACGTGAATTGAACTCAGAAGAAGTAGTCAATATGGAGCGCGGACCTTATCGATCTCTGGTGGGATCGCTGTTGTATGTACCCGGCCAGATGTCGCATTTGCCGTAAGTCGATTGAGTCGGTTTGTGGAGTCACCGAGAGAGAGTCACACTGGAAAGCAGCAATTCGTGTACTGCAATACATAAAGCTCCATCAGATATTGGTCTTCACTACCAAGTCAATCGTCGTGCTACTCCTCCAATTGCTTTCAGCGATGCAGATTGGGCGAGTGACAAACAGGACCGAAAATCGGTATCGGGGGTACTGGTTGTCATGAACGGTGTACCGGTAATCTATAAGTCGAAACTACAACGGACCGTCGCTCTCAGCTCAGCAGAGGCTGAGTATATAGCTCTGTCGCTATGCTTGAAAGAAATTGTGTGGCTTCGAAGTCTTCTAGAGGGAATGGGAGCTAATGTTAACGCTGCCACAGTTGTGTTGGAAGACAATCAAAGCGCAATAGCTATCGCAACCAATGGTGGTAACCAGTCAAGGTCTAAACACATTTACATTCGACATCATTTTATCCGGGAACATGTGACCCAAGGCCCAATTAGTCTACAGTACATCCCTACTCGGCAACAACTAACGGACACCTTACCAAGGAATTCCCACAAAGGCCTTCACGACTTTGGTTCACAAGAGCGGTGGACGGAGCAACGAGTTGCGGGGGAGTGTTGACAATGAGGATCAGGTGTAGAATGAAAGCTGCACCTCGTTGTGTGTGTAGGCATGCACTGCATACGGATCAAGATGGGTTAGACAGTGGCAGCATTAGGATGGTGTAGATGCGGGCAACACGGAACAGCAGCAGTGTCATTCTCTGTGGGGGCCTCCAAGAAGGTTTCACCTTCTTACTGTAGCAAGGCAAAAGATCTGGGCCAGTTTCCTGGTAGCACCACGAAACAAGAAAATATTGATAGAGGTTGTTGTGCACTTCACAACCAGTGTAGCGCTCGAATCGAGCCTCGATGGGAATCAAATTACCTACATTATCGAGCCGCTGTGGTATTATAGCTCTGTGGTACCACCATTCATAGCCGTACCTGCTGGGCTGACTATGAAAGGGAGTCTGCAAATCAAAGTGTCTGCAGACTATGAAACGTACATGTAGGTATTTTTTATACATGTATCGGTTCATGAATTCCCGCATAATCTGTAAAGGTGGCCCAATAAATACGAGCAATGCATATGCATTGTACTGTACTAAGAAGCTGTAAGATTCGCGAAGGTTTCACCTACGTAGATGCTGGTTTTACTGACTTAATTAATGACATTATTATTTGTGAGTCAGATGTAGTGCTTCTTAAGGTGGGGGATAGCAACGTGCGTGTACCTAGTAACTGTAAACCATTATGCTCACTACCAGCACTACCAGCTTTACATTGCCTATGTAAAGAAGTAACTCGTGCATGCACCACGGAAGTCGAGAAACGACGCTTTTCCGCTGATACTATCCGGATACGTTAATTTACTCCATGATGTACATACCTATGCACTTCAAATCCAGATCATACTTTGGTACTCTGGCGTAAATGCAGATCCATATCGGGCGGTACAAAAACGCTGTAAATACAACTACCATAGAATAAACAAAAAATGATTTTTGGAACTTTCTCAATCTTAGCACTTGTACTTGATCTAGAGCTTGGAACCACTTGAGTAGAAGAATCATCGATCGACAAGTTCTAGTTCGTCTACCTACATCTAGCTTGTCCAAATGCATTTCTCACTTCTGTACATTCGGAGGTTTATTCCTCGCGCAGTTCCCGTTTCTGTGGACGATCAAGTTCTTAAGTCTTTTGTCAACAAGAATGCTGGATCGTATAGTGGTCTTTAAATCGATTTGAA
Organism: Phytophthora fragariaefolia; assembly: GCA_030267785.1. Taxonomy (NCBI): domain Eukaryota; phylum Oomycota; class Peronosporomycetes; order Peronosporales; family Peronosporaceae; genus Phytophthora; species Phytophthora fragariaefolia. Next base: position 10,585 of record BSXT01003073.1, read on the forward strand.
TGGCAGGTTTCCGCGGTCATCGTAGTTTGTGGGGGTATTGTACGCAGTGTGGCTTACACCCAGCAAATTTTCAGCAGACCGTGCTTGGCGTCCTACAGGCCTTGTTGGCCTAGTCGCGGTCTGTCCCAAGCATTCACGTCGGTCGCCCCTGGCCACGACACTCTGCTGTCCACTCGGCGCTCCCACAGGCTTGTTTCGGTGTGTACCGGTATCCTACAAATGTCCTCCTGGATGTCTTGCAGACAGATGTCGCTGTCCGGCTACGGCGTTCTGCTGTCCTTCAGGCTCGCGCACAGATCAGCGCTGGTACTCTGCTGCCCCTGAGGCTCGCTTGCAGTGGCTCGCCGTTGTTTCTGGGATCGTCGGCGCCTTGCCGGTCCCAAGGAGTCATTCTGCTCCTGATTCATTATGGACGCAGGAGTAGCTGTTACGAGTTCGCTCAATCTCCCTCCTGGTCGCACCTTGTTCCAGTGCTCTGAAAGCGCTTGGTCTTCAGCTTGTAGCACATACTGATCCACAATGATATGGATTTCCTTGCCCAACTCGGTCAAGGGTTTATGCGAATTATCAATCGGGTGTAGGCCCTTCCAACTGACCTCAAATCCATAGTCTTTGATCGCATTATTCCACCGGTGACTCTCCAGCTTATTTACTGCCAGAACAATAGATATGTTTACCTCGAGGCTGTCGTCCGCATAAATCTTCAGTCGTGAGGCATGTATATCCAGCTCTTCGCCAATCACCAAGTATTAAACACAAAACGAGTGAGCGTCGGCCTGTACCACCCGATAAGGCCTAAGTCACTTGCAACTTGTTGCACTGCCTTTCGTCCACTCGGGACTCTAGGACAAAGTCGCCCGCCGTGAAATTGACCAGGTTCTCACCGCGCTCCCGCTTCTTTTTAAGCAAGCGTTGCTTCAGCCGTTGGTCTTCGCCTGCACTGTATACTTTCCCGTAGCTGTACTAGGTATCCCTCAATCTCTTTGGAGTCTGGGATTGTCTGCAGGTCCTGCGTCTAGGTCTGAAAAATTCTCTCAGCGGAGTCGGATTTTTTAGTCCCGTGAACAGCTCTATTGCCGAGTAATTCCCCAGTGATGGCACTGCTGATTCAAGCTCGCCTGTATCATCGGGTCTAGATACACCCAATCCTTGTAGTTGACTTTGTAGGAAAGTACCATTGTTCTTACCACCTGCAAGATGTCTCGGTTTACTCGTTCCACAACCCGTTGGTCCATGGACTGTAAGCAGGCGTAAACGTTTGTTGGGTGCAGAGACTTTTGCTCAGCTAAGAGATGACTTCATTCTTGAAATGAGTTCCCTGGTCTGACACCCATTCTGGCGGCACCCCAAATCGTGCATGTCAGTCTAGTAGCGCTTCAGTCGTCACACTGCTGTCGGCCGAATCAGCCACTACTAGCTCACAGTAGTGAGTGGCATGATCCTTTAGGATGAGTAGGTATCTACTTTCTCCATATTTCGGCCCCATATATAGGAAGTCAAAGGGCAAAACTTCATTGCGTGTGTTGCATTCGATAAGCTCACCCCAGGGTCGGGAGATAATTCTCCCTCCTCGGCAATGCAAACACAGCAAGCAACCATTTACAAATCGCGCCACTATTTCCGACAGGTGGTCAATCACGAAAAGTCGTTGGAGGTGCAAGATCATTGCCTTTTGGCCGCGGTGGCCTTGGGCGCCACAGTGCGCTACAATGCACAGCCGCTGTATGAACTCAGTCGCCGCCACGGGTACCCAGAGACGGTTATCAATCGTGAGCACTCCATCAGTATTGGGGACCACCCCCGCCGATGCTTTAAATCCACGCTGCACTGTAGCTAGTTCGTCCAAAGTAGGCTAGACAAACCCCTCGTCATCTAGAGGACGTAGTTGTGTAGCCGTCGCGCCACTCGTTGCTGCCGCACCGCCTTAATGCGTCTGAGAGTGGTGGGCGGATCGTGGTTCCCAGCCCATCGTGATATCATGTCGGCCCAAACGTTGTTGTGACCTGGTACGTGTGCGACTACATATCGGTAGTTCTATAACTTCATCGACCACCGTAGTAATTGCTCTTAATGTGCTTCTTCACATTCTCGTGCGGTACAAATACATGGATGAGATTTCTATGGTCGCAGAACATCCGGAATGACTGCGGTCGTAGTAGTAGGTAGTCCATCTTCTCACATGCTAGTACAATTGGCAGGGCCTCCTTCTCGATGACAGTCCAGTTTAACTGGCTGCCGGCGAAGGTCTCACGCATGCACTGAATCAATCGGTGTTGCTGCTCGGTGGCTGAGCGCTTCGGGTCGTAGTCTTTGACATGCGTGACGATGGCAGCCCAGCCCACATCCGAGGCATCCGTAAATAGACATGTTGTGGCACTATCATCAGTGCGAGTGCTACCGAGTCTGTAGCAGCTCCTTCATTCGATCGAAGGCGGCTCGCTTTTTCTCGTTCAGCTGAACTTCGATTCCATCTGCCACCCGTCGGGTTCACTTGGTCTTCGCCAAGGCAGTATCTAGGCGACTATGCAGAGGTGCTATCTGCCGTGCGAAATCAACGATGCTTTCACGCATCCAATTAACTTCACAGACAAATTGCTGCAGTTCCCCAGCAGTAGTCGGATAGGGTACGGCTCGTAAGGTATCAATCCTTGCCGGAACATGACGTACTCCAGCTTTGTCAATCAATCGTCCACGTCATTTTACTTCCGTTTGGTATAGGCAGGACTTCTTGGCACTAAGCTTCAATCCGAACTGATCCAATAACGAGAAAAGCTCATAAAGTATCTGTAGGTATACTTCTATGTCTTCGGCATAGAAAAATAAGCCTTCAATCCAGATGAGTAAGTGCTTATACAACAGGCTTGAAAAACACTTCTCCATCGTTGTCTGGAAATGATTTGCGGCATCCGCACACCCTTGTGGTACGCGTCTCGGTGCGAAAATCTTCTCGTCGGTCATGTGTGACATTAATTCCTGGCACAGTTCGGCTAGAGGTAACTGTCAAAACCCTTTAAGAAAATCAAAAAGTTCAAAATGTTTTATTCGACGTGCATTCTCCAGAACTAAAGAAATGATCGGCATAACGGCTGCCATAACTTCAGTCTGCTCGTTGAGTGCTCGATAATCCGTGGTCTGCCGCAGGTCCATCAGATCCGCAGCTTTCTTGACCAGTAGAACAGGACTCACCCAACGACTCTTTGGGTTCTCATAGACCAGTCTTAGTTCCACAAGACGATCATTAAATTCACGTAAGAATTGTCGAATGCGCGGCGGGTATTTGCGAGACTTACACTTTGTTGGCCGAGTCCCTTCTTTGTGGAGTGGCGACACATTGACCGGAGGGTCATCGCGCAGCTCCAGGCGCCACACGTCGTAGGCATAGATAATCGTGCGCAGCGTCTCCACGAACTCCAGCGGGAAGTTGTTCTCAATGGCACGTTCAATCATCTTCTCCACGGCTGCATGGGTTTCGGCATTCCCACACAGTGTTCTGGCTTCCATATTGACGGGCATCCCATCGGCTGCTCGGACAATGGGGTCACCACAGGAATCATCATTGTTCCTAGTTGCCAGTTGCTGTAGCTGTCGTTCACGTCAATCCCCAACGCCATCGGCAAGTCGTTCCCGACGATGAATTCACCATCGTCGACATCCACTACGAGGACGTCTGCTTCGTTCGCAGGTTACACGGATCCTACCGCAGTGGTAATCATCACTGGTAGCTTAGCCTTGTACTCAGCGATCACGGTCGCCGACCCATAGACTTGATTCGTGATAGGGTGTCCAATTCGATGGCAATCACACTTGGGTCCAAGGCTTTCAACTGCCGCCAATGGGACTGCCCAATGATGGTATAATGTGACCCACTGTATGGGCAGTATGGTAGCTCGAGCTTACCCTTCAGCCTCACCATCCTCACTTCCGATGGTGTAGTAGTTCTCCAAGACGCATCAGCTTCGCCTTCTTCTTGTGAGCTTCCTTCATCTTCGCCCAGAACTCTTCCTTGTCCTTCTGCGAGGCCACAGGGCAATCCTTGAGCCAATGCTGCTCTTTGCACTTCGGAAACGGTCCTGGTGGAGGTCTCGTAGAACTCGAAGGGTTTGTCGGCTTCTCCGATCTACTTGGCGGTTCAGAACTAGAGGAAAGACTCACAGCTGTCTGCTTGGCAGATGGCTTTTCCTCCCAGCGTCCCTTGGGCTTTGTGTTCTTCTGGGTTTTTGACTTGCCCTTCTCTGGGCTTCCCGAGTCGTGCTTCAGCAAACAAAGGCACTCGTGTTGTCGCTCCAGCTCATTGCCCTTTCCTAAGACCAGCCAAAATCTCGCGCGAGGGTCTCCAGTTGCGTATTGGTGAGTGAAACGTAGACACTGCTTCACTTCAGCCTTCAGCAACTTCGGCCATAGGTTCGAGACCAATCTCTTGCACTTCTCCCTTGATCCATTGGTACCAGCAAAGCGCTCAGTCAAGCCTTTATCCTCAACGATGCTGCTGAAGTTCTTGAAATACTCGATTAGCTGGGCATTCACATCGCTCTCGGCTTTGTCCATCTTGAGCTCTCTCATGAACAGCTCCTTGATGTTCGGCAGGGTCTCGTTCTTCACGCTTCCCACGATGTGCTCAATCTCAGCCCGTAGTATGCCGTCCGTGTCGTTCACGGACTCTACGTTCAACTGAAACTCGCAATCGCATCCAGTAGGCGTGGCTCGAATGGGTCCCGAATGGATTGAACCACTGTATCGTAGTTACTCTGCATCTCGATAACATCTTGTTCTCGTAGTCTCGGCGACCCTTCTTCCACTGGACTAATGCCTCATGTGAAACAGAGTGTATCATCGGTGGCAGGATCGGCGTAAACAGTGGCATAGTCCCGATTAGACTGTCCGTCCCATCGTCGCGGGTCATCCTGAGTAATTGTACCACTAGCTCCACAAGCTTCAGGTCACAGTCCCAGTAGATCAGCTCAACAGCGAAACGGCGTAGAGTTGTCGTCTCGGCAGCAGCGTTCTTGTTACCACTAAAGAGTTTTTGTAGTGCTGTATCCAAAACCTTCAAGACGATCAATGCGGGGACCAACCCGCACGGAATTGTAGGTCGAATATATTGATGTGTTGGTCAATTGGTCAAATGGAAAGTGGGGGACGTGGTAGGACCATGAGTCTGGTGGTCACCAGCTCGCTCCTACCATTGCGCATCCTCGAGTATTCGAACTGGTTGTAGCAGAAGCCACCTGCTCCATCACAGCCCTGAGAACATGCAATCCCAGATAAAGGAAACATGCAGTTGACCCTTCAAATTCCTTATGCGAACAGGCAACCTCGGGTAGGCTACTGGTGTCCTCCCGACTCCACAGAACCGTACCCATTGTCCATGCCTGACGGCCGTCGGACACATCTGGGTCCGCCTGTTATATGTTGGAAGTACATCATCTGACGACTAAGTACACCACACGCCGCCAGATCCGGGTGTCTTCTCAGTCTTGATTGGAGGTTCCGCTGCGGTGACACCAAGCTGATTATTACCTGGCGCTCACTACAGGCATATAGCAATTCTTGTGGTTGCGGGAATACTAGTATACTATATTTTGTTAGTGAAATACGAAGCTGGTATTAGAGAGGTTGCGCAGCTGATCCAAGCCAGTGAAATGGCTTTGTGAGGCGCGATCATTTAGGTGTTGGGTACCCACTGGCCAAATTGGCAAATGCAATTCACTTTAGAGCCCTCCTCACTGTCAACAGGAGATACAAGCAACGACTGGACCAAGTGGAGGCAAGAAAAGCGATGGATGACGCCGAAGGAAGCAACACCTCGGCCCCGGACGCAAGAGAGGACGCTGCCAGCATCGTTGAAAGCGGCAATCAGCGGAGAAGAAAGAAGGCTTTCCGCTTTCTACCCTCCAACGACGTCATTCTGCTGAAAGAAGCACTGAAGCACGCGCCGTGGGCTGCTGCCCATGGGGAAACACAGTCAGCGTGGGTCAGCGTTACCGGGGGAGTGAAGGCTGCAATACCAACGTGCACGGCGGACGCTAGAGCATGTCGGCGCAGATTCAGCACCCTTGTCGATGTTTTTAAGCGCGAGGAGGTGGAATCGTTGCGAGCCTCAGGTACGGCAGAAGACTAAGAAGAGAGGGAACAACCGCTAACTGACTGCGTTACTTTAGTGAGTGGCTGGGTACTTTCTGCCTCCCGCACGCGTCTAACTTAATGTAATATTCTAGCTTGACGGACATGCGCAACAAGAGGCAGATAAGAGTGAGAAGGAGAAGCGTGAAACTGAACGCCGTGAGGCTGCGTCAGCTGAGATAGTTCGTAGTGCGATGGAGGGAATGCGTCGCGCTAGAGCGCGTGACTCAGATACGGACCAGCAGACACCACCCTCAACCAAAAAAATGAAACGTTCAAGTACAGATGCATTGATCGGGTACTTAGAGGACAAGGCTTCGTCGCGAGGTAGCAGGGATTCACGGCTAGAGCAGCAGCTTCACGTCGAGAAGCGGCGTCTGGAACTAGAAGAGCAGCGACTACAACAAGACCGCGAGAAAACAGACAAGATGCTAGCTATGATTTCCTCCCAAATGGGACTTATGGCTCAGCTAATCGAAAAGATTTCGAAATGATTTTGGTAGTCACTGGTTTATTCAAGCCCTGTATCGTTGGAGGTGTCATCCTGAAGAAAAACGAAGTTTGACTACCGTGTATACAGGTGTGCACGTTTGTCAAGAAAACGCCAACAGCATACATCTTTCCCAAACGCTGTAGATAAACCTTCTGATTTTTCGAAAAATCGATGAACGCCCAATAACGAACAATCTTACCAAAGTCCCATTCTACGCTGACTCTGACTGCACTCATGCGCTTGTTAAACTCTTGCTCATCGTCTGACAGGCTTGCTCCTTTAAAAGGAGCAATAATGTGCTCCTGCTGCCCGTATGCTGGGTCTCCGTAAAGCACGAAGTGCTTGCCGTTGGCACTAAGACAAGGAGCTGCTACGTCAAGTGGCTTGCTCTCATAGAGGATGAAAGCATCGTGGCGGGTCCCAACAAAAGGTCCACTAAGATGAATTATAATGCCGTCAGGAGCAATCACTGATTGATATTTAAGTGCATGTTTTCGCTGTAAAGCAACAATTGTAGCATAGGTTAGTTGCTAGTGAGCTTTTTGAAAGGAGTGCAGATATACCTTGTGACCATTGAACATGTAGCGCCGGTTCTTGTTGGGGCGACATGTCCCTCTAACTGTGCCATCAATAAAACCCACGCACGTTTCTAAAGGTGCTCCTTTGGCATGAATTGCACTAGCGTAGGCTGACAGCGTGGCAGTAGTGAGTCGCTTGTAATCGAATTGCAACAAGCCGTGAAATTTGTCGTAGAGAGTGTCTAAAACCGCATTAGAAATGGACGAGATTGCAGTAGTGTCGTGACCAAATAGGTCTTCTAAATCACTCAGACGGGCAGGGTATGCCATACGTCGCAGGAAAATAGAGAGAGCTTCGAGAGCTGAGGTGCTGTACCGTTGGGTTGTTGGAAATGGGTCTTCTAGGCTGAAGTACTCGACAGGCTGTAAAATCTCGTCCTTTTCAAAACGAAACTTGTCGCGCCACACAGAATCTGTCGATGGTCGAGTGAAGTTGAACCGACAAGGTGGTGCACCTTTTGCCTCGCCAGCAAGGAGTGCGACGACCACCAGCGCTTCGTCCTCCGAGCTACTGCTCTCACTGTCCATTTTCAGTTCCCTTTTAAAAATGACAGCTGCACAACACTTATGTAACTAACCAATCCTGTCTAATCGGATCGTTACTCACAAGGCCGTTTCACTGGCTTGGGCCAGCTGCACAACCTCTCTATTACCATTAGTAAGTAGGCCAGAGTGCAACCACCACTATTTTATACTGTAGTGGTGTGCGTGGTTAATCGCAGAAAATCAATCAGGACATTTGATACGTTCTCATACTGGTATAAAATACAAACGGTTATAGAATTTGACCTATTGAGGCACTACTGTACTCGTCACTGGTCATTGGACCCAAATAGATGAGTGCCACCTTCCATCTTTGGCGTTGTTGAAGAGGCGTGACAGTCGCCTGTGCCAACGTCAGATCGGCGCTTTTTAGTACCAGCTACCATCTTTGACGTCGTTAGGACCAATTTCGCAAGTGATCGTTACGAACTACAGGAATCGCAAAGCGATAGCACGCCACCCACCATCAGAACAACTACAAAGTGACAGGACGGTAGCCACTCTGGAACTTCCAACCGTTCCAGCACTTCGTTCGTGCATGCCGTTCGAACGTCGTTCCAATGTTGTATGTGTAGGCTTCAAATAATCCCCGTTGAGCTTCCAGTAGCCAGCTTCGCTAACTACCCCCAGTAAAATTATGTACTTATTAGACTCCTTGTGCAATCGTTCCAATGCCAGGAAAAAAATAACACTGAAAACAATCAGATTTCGGGCAAAAATTGTGAGTGTTCCAGTGTGGCGGTAACTTTTTACTGTGGCATTTTTTATGGACAGTAGCGATAGTGATAGGGACACGGTCATGGCGGCAGCAGCAGCTCGGACGACGAGTCTTTTCGTCCTGTCCAGTCGCAGTCGCATCTAGTGCCGATCCGACGGGTTTAATTCCAAGCATCCAGCCGTGGCACCAGTCTGGAAGTCGAAGTTCCACTCCCAAGACGATGACATGACTGATCTCGTCACGAAGTTCCATCTACCAGACCCATTTCTTAACTCAGCGCTACCAAGACTCGGCTCCTGAAGCCTTATGCATTTTCCTACGTAGGGTGACATACCCAGCTCGCCAAACACCTTGAACATCACAGGATACTTGATCCTGTGCTGGCTGGCCACTACCTTTCCGCTGCGACGCGGACTCGGCTGGTATTGTTGTTGTCACTCTATGTTACATGTTATTACATGAATATTTACCATTGGTATTATTATCTCGTGGCACGGTTAGCACCGTTATCTTCCTTCACACTGAACACCTAGCCCTCAGGCATCACTTTAACTTTCACAGTTATTATATCACAGCTGCACAAGGTGTCTATTTCAGAGCCATCTTCTCGTCAAAGCTTGTAATTAATATTGCACAGTACATACAATAATTCCTAGTGCCCCTGATGCAAAGCGCGGTGTACTATTTCGGGCTGTAGTGTTGCTTGGAGCGAGTACAGGTATAAAATACAAATATCTACTCAATGGAAGTCAGCATCAAACTTACCGTATAACACGGATCCAGTGCTACACATGGATCGAGGGCGACACCGCGTAAAAAGATTAGACTATAGGGATGGGTAATGCAAATCATTGATAATTGTAGTGGTGACACCCCTTCTAGTAAATGTAGCCATTAATTGGTGGTGCTAGCTATCCTCTAAAACTGGTGCTTCCTCATCGACAACTTCTGGTACTCGGAAACGATCGTGTTCATCTCGAGGGCCTGTGGGTAATATACCACATTTAGCAAACCCTCTACAAATTGTAGCA
>BSXT01003074.1:0-21565 GCA_030267785.1 Phytophthora fragariaefolia
GTGTCCAGGTCGCCAACAACTACTGGTTGTGCGGCGGCAATGAGCCGACGCCAAACTAACGATTCAATCAATCACTTTTCAACTTTCCAACTTCCTCTCTAGTGTTCTTCGAGCGCTTGCCACTGCGCTCATCAAGCTTCGGGTCTTCGCATCGGCTTGTGTGACAGAGGATAGTCGACCAAATGGCACAAATAATGGCAATGGAATGTCAGCTGTGTGAATGGAAGTGAGCTTTCGCCAGCTTGATCGACGGCTCCGAGCTGAGCGGGAGAACGCACTTCTGAAGCAGAGCTGCGAGCGGGAGATGCAGCTAGTCAAAAGTCTGAAGAGGCTGCTCTACAAGCAGCCCCCACCATCAGGCATGGCGTATCTGGAAGGCACCATGCGTACACGACGCATCGAGGTTCCTATCGGGTGCATCAAGCAAATGGCGGCGCTGATCTTTGAGCAGCTTTCGGCAGGTGTTGAGCATTCTTATAGGGAAGTGGAGTTCATGGTCGAGCTGAACAGCCCGGTTTCCATCAATGTCATGACTCCGAAGCCACTACTGCGTGAGATGACGGGCGGCTCGTGTTTTGAGGTGTTTGACCACCACCTCCTGTCGTGTGGTGTGCGCACGAGTGCGGATGCCTGGTGGCAGCATTGGCACAACTACAGAGCGCGACGCGTGCAAGATACTGAAGGTGACGTGGTGGCTGAGTGTTTTGGAATGGAGTTCAGCGACGTCAAAGCCGACACCACCGCCACGTTTTACGTCCAGCAGATTTTGCGGCGGCACATCGAAGATCACCGTACGGTGATCGTCTGGAACGCGTACATTGAGCCGTTCACATTTGAAAATGAGCGCGTGTTTGGCGTATACTTTCTAGAGCAAAGCCACGTCATTATCCGGCCTGGAGATCGACTTTCCGTTGACTGTGAAAATGCCGAAGGTATGTGCACACGAATGTCGACGTGCGAGATGAGCACACCGCATTTTCGTTCCCCTAACATGAAAGAAGACCCCAGGATGGCAGCGCTAACGAATTTTGTGGTGAGTTCGCTGTCTTCCAACATCATGATACGCAACGAGGAGATCGAAGATCTGCTCCTTGATCGATCATTGCTCCAACGGCATTAGCGCTGCACATCAACTCTGATTTCTCATAGATATTATACGCACCAACAGGGCCTTGGAATGGTGTCGAAGCTGGAGGAAGTGGTTGCGCTGCTGGGAGAGAGTCCTGAGGCTTTGGGTGAAGAGCCACAGCGCTGATTGGTTCCCTCAGGTAATGCCTGGGGGACTTCCTTGTAGTGAGATGCTGGATGAATCACAATCCTGGACGTTGATTCTGGTTTTGGTGGTTTTAAAAAGAAAGTCAATCTGTCAGCCAGCTGCTTATGAAGATGGATAAAAAGAGGAAGAAGGCGAACCCCAACAGATCTCGGGATGAGGGTCGCTTCCAATTTCTTAAGCTGCACGAAGTAGCAGCGTACTCGACAAGAAAATATCAGGAACTTGCGGTGCTTGGTGAGTTCTGGAGAGCACTGCTAGCGTGCCAAAAGTGTGGCTAGGTATTTGCTACTGGCAAGTTGGGAGAGTATTTGCTGTATGGAAATAGGCACATCTGCAGAGGTCAACGCTCGCTAGACATTTCATTCGATGAGCTCATTGAGCACTTTGCATTTGAAATGAGTGGCTTGAAGGTCGATACTTTGCAACTATCGCAGCGTGATATGGGAGTTAATTGTTGTAAATTTGACGAAAATATCGAGCCCTACCTCTTTCAGAACGATCTCATCGGCGGTATCTACTTTCAGGTCCAAAATACATGTGCTGGTTGAGCTCGGCAATGAAGCATGGCTAGGATATATGGTTGAATATTCGACTCGCATATCAATTTGCTTTGTGATAGGACCACACTCCCTTAACCCCGAACTAATGTACAGGTACAACGTGCAGTGATCAACTTTTTGATCAGTACATGTATCTTGATATCCAATATCTTCGGGTAATGACGAGGGCCAACCCCTGAAGCGTTACAACGTACAAAAACAGATCTAGCTTATTGAGCATAAAGTGATATTGTGAGGTATCTTGTCTGTTGTGGTCCTCGAAATTCTGTAGCTTGAAGTGCGGCAATTTAGTACGACTAGCGTTACGAAAACAATAACAACCGCAACCAACAATGCTTGCGATATCTTCTCTTGCTGGCCAGTGGGTGTCTGGCTGGCCTGATTCCAAACGGGGAAACCGGTCGGATATTCAACCTACTGGATTTCTCGTCTGCAGTGTACTTCAAGTATTAATTTAAAAAGAATCTGTAACACTGAAGGGAAGTGCTGTTTGACAACTGGGGGAGCACGGCACCGTACGGCGAGAAGCGACATACATGTACTACGTACTTGAGTACTTAAGTAATCCTTTTTCAGATGTGTGGAAGTTTCTAAGTAACAAACCAGTAATAATTTCCAGGATGGAAATAATGACCAAGCATGTATTTCAGCGGGGATTTTAGATTGTACAGATCTCCTTGGCGGATGAAGCTGATTGTGCACGGCGCGTGTATCAAGTTCTCACTTTGTGGATCCTGATCGGAATGAGCCATGAGTCATGGCACAACATGCTCTGATTACAGCAAAAAGGTGCAGTGGTCAGCATTTTTATCAGCCATGAGTCATGGCACAACATGCGCTGATTACAGCAAAAAGGTGCAGTGGTCAGCATTTTTATCAGCCATGAGTCATGGCACAACATGCGCTGATTACAGCAAAAAGGTGCAGTGGTCAGCATTTTTATCAGCGCTTTGATATATACAAGTACGCAGTTGATGATAATTTGTTGCTGGAACAAGTTAGCGATATACCGAACGTTATACAATGTAACATTTCAATCATCCATGACAGATTTCGATTTTCAAAACTTGTAGGCGAGCCTCAGTATCAGCATATTCGTGACTTTTTCACCTCAACAGTCCTCTGGTGGATCTATATGCAGTATCAAGATGCACGGATTGCTACGTTTTCTAACCGTCACGTCGCCTTCGCAATGTCTGATCCAGGAGCAAACTCTCGACAATTTCGTTTTGTGTCATAATTTCAGATGGCATCGAGCTCATGAGAAACTTAGTCAGTGCCATAGTTATAGTATCTTTAGCCAGCCTTGGGTCCAAATAGTGCGGGGTAATGGATAGATAGGACGAAATGTAAGTTGACATTCCATCCGCGGCTTCATCACTAGACTTGATTAGCACATAGCTTTGTTCACTATAGTAGACACCACTGATTCGTTTTTTCTTGAATACAAGCGGCTCAGAATAACTATTCCAGACAAAAACAATGCGATTTTTTCCAATGTGCCTCCATAAGATCTGCTGGACGTAGAACGTGGCAAACGTGTTGGTCTCGACGTCGGTGATTTCGAACCCGAAGCTTTCCGTGACCACATTCTCGGGATTGTCCTCTGCACGCTGGCCTCTGAAGTTGTGCCAGTGTTTCCACCACGCGTCGCCAGTTTGGCTTAGACCAAACGGCATGATAGTTCGGTCGAATACCTCGACCCGTTTTTCTTTACACCCGCCGCGTACGATCGGCTCACAGGTCGTCGAGTGCAGCAGCAATGGTTCAATAGCGCTATCCATGTGTTCTACCTGACGGTACGTCGCCTCAACACCAGCAGACAACTCCGAAAAAATCAAGTCAGCAATGTCCTTGATGTAACCTCGAGGAATCTCGATACGTTTTGTGACTTTACTCGTTCCAGGGCACACCATATTCCGCAGCGCCGGCTGGACGTTGAGGTGCCTTTGCATCTTCTTGATAAACTGTCGTTCCCTCTCAACACTTTGAACCAAGTGTATATGTTCTCTTTCAGCTCTCAACCGCTGCTCCAATTGCCTAGCACATGTGTGTCTCCAAACCGACTCCCCCTTGTTCTGCAATTCCTTCTCCGTGTGCTCTGAACTTCTCAAGCACTCTTCCCCCCGAATTGTCCGAAGTCTCTCCAGAGTGAACTCGAGGTTTTCCACCTCTGCTCTCAGCCTCACCAATTCCGCATGAAACTCCTCTCGGGCCTTATTATGATTGTAGTTCTTCTTCGTCCTCCTCCGTCTCATTTGTTGCTCGGGGTCTCGATGCGACTCATTTGACGACGAATTCTGAACAAAAAGGTCCAAATCTTGGTCACGACTGGGTCCCCAAAACTCGAAATGCTCCGTGTTGGTCGCATCCAAGTCGCCATTGCTCACAGTATCATCGCCCCCATTAAGCGCATCATCCAGGAAGGCCAAGGTCTCCTCTAGCACCTCGGCCTCGCGCATTGCTGATCCACTAATTAGCACAGCGTACAGTTGTCAGTGACAACAAGTACTACAGTATACACATGCAGTAACGTTAGTATACAGGGGGGGCAAAACCAGCGCTGATTGGTCATCTCGGACCTCGTGTGGTGCACACACCTCGGCCAGCTAAAAGATACCTTTGCGCACGAAGGGACGCGTAGCCATTTGACAATTGACACGCAATCGCGCAAGTCTCAGCATGGCGCTGCTGGCGACTTTATTGGCGGTTTGCGGGCTTCTGGGCTTCACGTGGTGGCTGCTGGCCCACTACAAGGACGCCAAGGTGCCCAAAGTGGTGCACGCCGCCGTGTTCCTGAGCTGGGTGCTGGGCTTCCTGGGGCTGCTGCTGCTGCCCATGGACCTGGCCACCAACGGGCTCGCTGCGAGTTCGCGGTCTGTATCGCAGACTAATGAGTTGAAACAGTACTTGACTGGCTGGAGGCTGTTGTACTGGCTCACGTTTGCCATGAGCTGGGTGGGACTGCCGTTCCTGGTCGAGTTCCGCCAGAACGGCGAGTTCGAGATCGAGAAGCGCGTCGTGAGTTCGTTGAAGCACTTGGTCTTGCATTGGTCCGTGTTGGCTGGGGGCTTGGCTGTCGTGGCGCTGTACTTGATTCTGGTGGACCACTTGTCGCTCTACGGGGTACTAGGGCTCGCCATGGCGGCGAGCAATACGTACGGACTGCTCTGGGTCATCGCGCTGCTGGGCTACGGCCTTGTGGAGATCCCGAGGAGCTTCTGGATGCGACGGCTTGATGGTGCTCAACTTCAGAAACTGTACTTTCAGGCGGTGCAGCTGCAGGATGAGAGGATGGAAGCTCGGTTCGAGTATGACGATGTGGTGGCTGATGTTCGGGCGGCATACCAGCGCATGATGCAAGCTGAAAGCGACGCGATTATTCTCACTGGGGAAATGCAGTACGTCAAGACATGCCTGCTACAAGTTTTGGCTCTGGTGGATAAGAGCAAGCCTGCATTCAGTAACCCTGACCCTGATCATAAAGCGAGGCGATCCAACAAGGCCGCCTCGTTCACGGATGTTTCAAGTAAAATGAAGCGTGCATCCAGTGGTGTAAGTCGGCCGTCTGCTCGCAAAGCACCAACACTACCGGAAGTTGTATTATTGCACCGTAGAGTACGCATCACGCAGCTGGAGTTGCGTCGATGCGATCAAGCATTCTTGGAGCTCTGTGTGAACGTGGATATACTGCAAGATCACACAGCGCAGCGAGCTCTTCCAGCTGGAAGCTTGTACCCAGATACCTCGCCTCTCAACCGCCTGCACAATATGGTTCTAGGCATTCGGCATCACCTTCGGCGCTGGGTCACGTCGCCGGTGGCGATTGTCTGCGCTTACATCACAGGATTTCTGTCGCTATGCGTAGCGTGGGGCGAACTCACAATGGGTTGGCATGGATCGTCGCTTTCCTTGTTCCGATTTTTGATCGCAGCCGAGGCAGAGGTCAGTCTCCGCAGCGCAACTGAGCTTATATCAGCCCTATTGCTCGTGTATCTGGCACTGTGCTGCTACACAAGTCTCTTTACGTTGCGATTACCGGGAAAATACGCCCTTCGAGCTCATGGAAATTCCACAGAGCTATGCCTACTCAAGACATCAATCCACCAATGCCGACTGCAGTTTGCATTGGGGCAAAATGCGTTACTGTTACTTCGTGGTGGAGGTCTTGCGGAGGGTACAGCCTTCAACGTGCTGTTGGCAAACACAAGAGTAGTTCACATTTTTGGGAGAGGGTTTGCTGTGTATGCACCTCTTGCAATGATAGCGCTGGCGATGTTTACACTATCCAACGGATACGCTCGAGTTATGCGACGGCTTGGTATTGAGCAATACGAGCAAGTGATTCCTGGTGATCCTTCGCACGTTGCTTCCATTGCTGAAGGAGAGCGACTTGTGCAGCAGGGTATGGAGCGATTTCGCGTACTAATATCACGAAAAAAGAAAATCTACGAGGCGGGAGCTGCCGGTGGTGGTGCTTACGGGTTTGCCTCTGCAGACGCAGGCACTCAATCATTGCTGGATGGCGACCAAGAGTCTTCGCAAGTGCAGACCAATGAAGGTGCCGTTTAAGAATCCATTGTATTGTATTTTTTAGTATGCTCAAGCCTGAACATAATTCAGCTAGCTGTGAGATCCAATCTATCGTAACTAAATGGACTTTGAAAATTTCGACGGAGCTAAATTCATCTCGCCCAGGTAGAAGTCTAACCCAATTAGGTTTTCATCCGGGTGCCTGACAGTTTTTACATCTGAGCATGATTTGGCCGAGGCTATCACATTGATGGTTGACCCAAAGTCCGCTAGCTGGGCCGTTTTGGTCTCTACAGAAGGTCCAACTCCATCAGAGCCCCTCGCTGTAGCGTTTGTCTGCTTTATGTCGTAGCGCGACGAAATACTTCTATCTTGTAGGTGCATGCATTGCCGAAAGAAGGCTTCTCGCTCACGTTTAACAATCTCACCTTCATCAGTATCATTATCATGTTCCTCCTGATTATTTCCACGCTCCGATGATACTCGTACGAATACATCGTCTTGCCTGGCCTTACATTTAACGAGTTCATTTTGGAGATGATCCGAGTGCGCTCGTTCCTGCTGCAGCTGGCTCTTTACACAACGTAACTCGGCATTAGCCTTCACAGCTGCGAGCTTATACACCGGTAATTTTTCTGCAATACAATCACGAGCACGCTGAAGCCCTTCCTGAGAATCCTCGAGCTGACGGCGGAGTTCCGAATTCTCTCCCTCAAGCTTTTCAACTTGCACGTCCATCTTGAAAAACTGATGTGACCCAAGTTGCTGCACATTCCCAACTGCTATATAGTTACTACTGCTGCACGCAGATCTCTGAAGCTGTTGCCGCTCCTGAATTGTTTCTACTTCTTCTTTTAAAGACTTTGCCAGTGCGCGCAATGCCACGATCTCCTCTTCTTGTCGCTGGTGATCTAGTAGAACTCTCTCCAGTTGCCCACGAAGACGTTGGCACTCGGCCACATAATTTAATGAACTTCCGTCACCACTTCTCCAACTCGTGCTGCCTTCCGAGGTTGCATCGATTCGCTTCTTCACGCCCAAAATGGATGCGGCCGCGCTTTTGACTTCTCTCTTCTTCGATAACTTTTTCGCATTCCCGGACAACTTCGAAGTTATGTCGCGATGCCTCGCATCGTTGTTGGAAGTCCTAGCTCCTGCACGTCGCTTCATCGATCTTAGATCGTGTCGTGGTTAATAGTCTCGCGTATTCGTATAAATAACCAGTCAACATTTTCCATTACAACTACAGTGTAGATCAAGTATGGAGGAAGAGGCCCAGCTGCATCACCTGCCACGCCATGAGAAGAAGCGCCTAGTAAAGGGTTGGCATGCATCACAAGGACCGTCCGATCCGTCGTCCACCGTTCCTATCAACGGATGCGAAGTTACGGAAGGATTCACACACGGAGGCAGCATGCGATCGCTGTTTGCTACACCCCCCGGGGCATTGGCGTACGACAGTCAGCGCATGAATAGCTGGCGAAGTACCACTGACTTGTTCAGTGGCACCCCCCACAATCAATCGGACGAAGAGAAAATACCCAAAACTGTCGGGCAGGTGAGGCACGCCTATCGTACACGTGCCCGGAAACAAGAAGCGCGTGAAGCATCGAACGCGATCCAAAAACGCGAAAAGTTTCTCGAGATGCGAAGAGGGCCGCGATGGCGCGACCAGCTTTCAAAAGCAAAGAAAACAACTAAAGAATCCGAAGCACCAGAAGCTGGCCAAGGAATCATCAACGTGGAGGAGAGTGCAATCGACGATGCAGCGGATGCACCTCAAGACGAGTCTGGGGGAGAGCTGCAACTATTGAACCTGCCCGTGGATGAAGTCGTCACAAACACCGTATACCGAGACGAGGTCCTCCGCCAAATCCGTCACCATCTCGTCCGTGGTGGCAAGGTTCTCCTCCAAAGCCACTGCTCCACCTCGACTGAGGCCGTCGGCAGCACCCGTCTCATGCTGCAAATCCTCTGCACCCAGAGCCTCGCGTACTGCATCCGCGACCAGACCGTCGTGCCCGACAGCCTCCCGCTAGCCCCCAGCACGACGCGCTTAGCCCTCCGCTTACTCCCTCGCATCCCAGCCACCTAACCTCAAAATGTAGCCATCTTCACCTTGAAGTTGCCTTGACCTCACACTACAAGAGCACATCACAACAGCCGCTCCCCAACTGTACGCCCTCCATCCCTTTATACCATCTCCACAAATCCCCTCCAGCATTTAATATTTGCACGAATTCCTACACTGTGATTCTACCGCTAACTAGCGCAAGGATGAGCGCCGTCCCGGGCCCGCGCATGGCCGGCTCCTGCCGCCTCCTGGGCGTGGCGCTGGTCGTGGACGACATCAGCAAGGGCTGCAACTTGGCGTTCCGCTACCCCGCGCCCTCCGGCGAGAGCGCGTCCAGTTTCCACACGCTCCCGGCGCCGCTTCTGGCCAAGCTCTTCCGGCCCAAGAACGCGCTGTGCAACGCCAGCTTCGAGCTCGTGGTGGACGACCTACGCTTCGTGAGCCACCCCGTGCTCGTGTCGCGCCGGCTGCCGGCCGCTGCGCCGTCGGACGGCTCGGCAGCGGCCTCGGGAGCGCCACCTACAGTTATAGAGCAGCCCGGGGCCGCGGGCTCCACGGGCGCGACGGGGAACGAGACGACCATGTTCAACATCATTTTCGCCCTGGAGGACCGCCCTGTCCAGGTGTCCAAGGGCCCCGAGGCTTTTGACGGCACTTTCGACACCCAATTGCTGCCTTTGCAGCAGGCCGACGAGGAGGAACTGCTGGCGAGGAGGAGGAGCAGCGCTCAGGCTTATCACACGGTGGCGGCGCAGCTGTCCAACGGACTTTTGCACGAGGAGCTGAGGGTGGGCTTCGTGTCGAAGGAGGTGCGGGAGCTGCTGCAGCTGAGAGACGAACTGGCGCAGAGTGAGCGGAATGCGGGCAATAACGGGACGGGCATTCCGGGGGTGACGAGCGGGAACAGTGTGAGTGCCGCCGTGGCGGCCGGAGCCACGAGTGGGGGCAGTCTCACGAGCAGTACGGGGGGAGCTGGGGCGGCTACGAGCGGATCGAGCTTGCACCACCACCATCATCATAGGAAGGACACAGAGAGTGGATCCTCGACCGTAGAGGTGGACCCGCAGACGCTGATCGACGTCTCGCTGGGGAAGAGTGTGCTGGCCAATGACTTGAAGAGAGTCTTTCATGGGCTGGAGGAGTCTGGAGCTGCTCATGTCGTGCTGAATGGATGGGTCAAATTGTCGCTGACGTTGACGGATGCGGTCACGGTGAGGATGGCGAGTTTGCGGCCGTACCATACACTCTTGCTGCTTGCCGACAAGGACGATATTATGAACAAGCTGCCTGCTGATCATGCTCGACAGCTTCGAGAACTGGTGGAGGCTGTGAACCCGCTCAAGAGCTTCCAGGATCTGGCGCTCGAGACTGGAGTTCCCATTCACCAGGTCTTCCGACTAGCTGCACACCTCGTTTACTGGGGATTTGGACGCATTGTGGATGCAATCACGTTGTATAACATTTATCAGGTCAATTCGAAGGCAGATCTGCACATCACATCCCTCCTAGCGCAGGAATTCCGCCGCAAGTTCGCGCCGTATGAGTTGGGCGAGGTGCTGTCAACATTCTCTGGATCTCGCCGGATTGGCGAGTATATGAAGACTTTATCCACTACAAAGAAGACCGAGTACATCCACATGCTGATCTGGCTGCTTCAGCAACGCTTCATCGTACAGCTCCACCGCTATATCTACTTTATGATTCCGTCCGATGGGGATTTCGCAGCTGAGCCTAATGGAGTTGGAAACTCTGTTGGGAGTTCCTCGCCCGCGCTAATGGCGTCAGGCTTTCGTCGGCAACGAGGCAACAGTAGTGTTACCAATACAAGTGCACATGGCAGTGTGCCCATAGCACAAACACCACCGATGAACCCGGCCGCGATGGCACTTCCATCACCTCCTACAGCACCGCTGGCTGATGACAATCCTGCTGCAGATGGACGCGGAGGCAACAATGTGCCGATGGCGCAGGTTATGAGCGTGGCGAGTCAATTGTTGTTTACAGACCAAGAGCGAGCGTATCTTGCAAAGATCGCCAAGCCTAACCCATTGTTCACTCTCTTCAAGCGACTGTGTGTGTACTTCCACGGAGAGCACCATTTTGAGGAGATTATGTGGAGAGAGAACTTATCTCGTGGTGAATTGCGCACTGTCTTGAGCACATACCAGGATATCATCGTTTGCTGTCTTCACGAATGATTCGATGCTATAATAAAGTGCGCGCGTCTAATGAAGCTAAGCGGCCCCCCAAAACACTTCATCGCCGTGTTACGTCATTTACGCTAGCTTGAGTCAACTGTTGCCGTTCAGTTATCACAGCTAACTTACCCCTGCGCGTGAGCGAATATTAAACTCTTGATTTTGTTGTACTTGGCGCCTTGGAAGAGCATTTTACACTGCGGTGGCAACAGACTTTGACGATGACTCAGCTGTTCCACCTCGCTGCTTGAGCAAATCGACAACTTCCAAAATCGTTTTACGATAGGCCTCCTGCTCCAGCAAAATTCCACTGACGTGGCCCGTTTTAATTGTCCGGAAATGGGCGGGTTTCCACTGCTCACGCATGCGCTGAAAACGTATGGACAGTCGAGACATTAGTGTCAGGACACAAACAGAATCAAGCAAAACTTACCGCCCACTGAGGTTCTGTGAAGCCAATGTACTCGTCCTCCGTGCCATAAACGAACACAACAGCATCCGAGCGACGTGGAGGTAGGAAATTGTCGATGTCTGTGATCGAGAGGAACAGCCTCATGCGCTTCTTAGCTTCTTGGACGGGGTCCAACTCCATGTCGGAGCTCTCAAGCTGCTGCTGCTTGGAATCACCAACAGCACTGACCAGTTTTTCGAGCGATTCGACTTCTGCTTGTCCAGTCAACATTTTGTCCAGCATCTGTAGTTCATGCTGTTTGTAAAGCGAACGCCAGTTGCAGGATCCTGAAAGCAACCCGTCAGCGAACACCGGGACAGCGGAGGGAGGTGCCAGCCAAGCGGTAGCACCCACGTCTCCGGGGAAAACGGATGCAACCATCGCAGCGTGCAGTCCACCCATACTGCTACCTGCGATCACAAGTTGCGAGTAGCCGAGATAGTCGCGGAAGTGTTCTAGCAAGGATTTGGCCTCCTCGATGGTGGCTTGCCCCAAAATCGGCAGGTCACTCACTCTGAAAAAAAAGCAATAACCTCAGTCACCAACCAAAGCCCTGCAGCTGTACGTGTGTCGATTCCAACCTTCTCAACTTGGATCCTTTCTGTTGAGGCGGTTTGCGCTTCCCGTAAAACGGTCCTTCCAATATCTGCATCGTCAGGGCATCGCGTTAAGAACTCAACGTACCACCAATCCCAAACTCCATCCTATATCCCACATACCAAAGTGGCCACTCCCTGCTTCGCCAGTGGGATCGCGATGGACGTCCTTCGGTGCAGGAAGCCGTGCTCCCCCGTTCCCGGCAGCAGCACTGCGTCACAGCGCACAGTTACTCACCACTCCCGCCCTTCATCTTCTCCCTCTACACTTACCCACAAGAGGCCTCTCCTTTGCCCCCCGTGGCACCGGCGCGCCCTCCCGTTCCCAGCCTAACGGCGTCACCAACTCACAGAAGGCGTCGAGACTCTCGTGCGGCAGCAGCTGCTGCGCACTGTCCAGCGTGCTCCTGAAGCGACCTTCTCGCAGCGCCACTTTGGCCACGGGCAGCTCCCGGGCCTTGCCCCAACGGGGTTCGCCGTACTGCAGCGCCACGACGTCGCTCATGCGCCGACTCTGCAGCAGCTCGCGGATGCGTCTGGGCGTGTTCAGGTCCCCCCAGCCGTCCGAGAAGAAGCCGTTCGGGAACAGAACCGGGTTCTGCGTGACCGCCGCGGCCGCGCGGTCCAAGTAGCGGTGGTGGGCGGCCGTGACGCCGTCCAGCAGGCGGCTGGGGGAGCGCAGCAGCGCCGCGAGCAGCCCCCACGGGTGCGGCGCGAGCGTTCCGGGCGCCTGCAGCGCCATCAGCCACTTCCAGCGGCTCGATGGAGAGCTCGCGGGCACGCGCATCACGCGGTACGGACGGCGGGCGCTGGAACGGGCTTGGGGGCGAGCTACGGGCGGCAGCAGCGCGCGCCTGTGGACGCCGCCGCTTCCTCCCGCGGGCGTCGCGTTTCGCTGTTGAAGGCGCGAACGGACGCCTGTGATTGGATGGGAGAGAGGTACAGTGTACCCGCTGCAGTCTAGGAGTAGGATGATCAACCCTAATTTCTAGACGATCGGATTGGACAGGGGATATGAATGCCTGTGGAAACGCTTTTCGAAGGGGCGGCCCTTCATATGAAGTTTCACAGGTGAGCACTGGCGCCGACATCGATTGTGTAGTTGTATCTCTGGTACATTTTGTAGAGACTCTTACTCTTTGCCGTTCTTCGATGTTTGGTGAAGAGAGCCCGTTCACCTTCCAGTTTTATTAAACCGGTCATCTGATCGACCTTCCCTTCGCCTTCTCTTCGGCTTTATCACCACCACCACCCATCGGCTCAGCGACTTCGTGACTCCGCAGAAACGTTTTTTGTAGCTGGACAGCAAGTGTAAGTCTACTCCGGTGTCTCCACCATCGAAATGAGTTCGTTGGTAAAAGTCACAGCAGGCACAAATCTGAAGGCCTCTCGCATTGTTTTCTCGGTGCTTGTGAAGTTGAAAGCTTGAGAGGTCGAAGGTGAATTAATGAGCGAAAATCACTGCAATCTCGACCGACCAGTTGAGACGCTAAGAGCCAACGTAATTAAAAGAAAACTGTCAAAACGGGATCAATAACAGGAATTCACCAAGCGCCTATCGAATCGTCAAAAATATTTATATTCAATGTGAGCTTCCGAAGAACTACCTTGTGCCTTTTTTATCTGATTTGGTATAATACAAATTCATATGAAATCCGTGGTAGTTGTTGGTGTAGCTTTGGTCGATGTGGTATAGTTTTAGAGCCTCTGCAAGAATGTGCGCCGTGACACTGGTATTGTTGACGAAATACTACAGTAATAGTAGTACACAGGATCGGTCTCCAGCTTATCGCTGGAAACTCAGTTATCATGGAGTACATTTCCAGGGATCAAATGCACCAATAATTGTCCGCCATACAATGGCAAGTCAGATTAGCGAGCTTAAACAGAGGACAGAAAGAGATTATGTAAGGTATGGCTACTTGCGCTCGCTAAGGTAAATTGAGAACTGACATTATCGTTTTTCTGTTTGGTGCTCCAGCTCAAGCTGCCTCTACGCTGTCCTTGGTAAATGAAATGGTTGGCTGCGGCGCGTGTGCGCCGTTGCGCAAACGGGTTTGTATGCAGTTGGTTTGCTCTTGCTCTTGGCGTGTAGACTCATCCGAATATGTCCTGCAAATCATTACACTCCCCCCGACTTGACTGAGCCACAGTATCTTGAACGTTGAAGCCACGTGAATGTGAAGTTGAAGTTGATGGTACCGTAACCCCTCCAGATAAGGATTAGTACCGAGAAGTCTCTCGCATAGAGGTCGCACTAAGCGCGAGACTTGCTGTTGCGCTGCCAAAGATCCTTGATCACGTCATTCCAGTGGCTCACGTGCTTGATGTCTTGCTCTCTTTCCCACGTATTCTCGTAATGAGGAAGCCGTGCCACTTGACCAGATATTCAGGCTGCCTGTTGAAGATGCGCTTCTGGATCAGAGCTTCCACGATGTGCGACGGCTCGCCAGCTTGGTCGAAGACCACTGGAGTTAACTTCGGAATGACACGACCTGTGAAGCGATCAGGATTGCTGGTATACACCTTGAGCTTGTCAATGTTGAAGCGCGGGCTGAGATGCTTGAGGTTTACGGGCAGATCCAGTAGTGCAACATTTCCACGCAATTCCAAGATTGTGTAAGGTCCAATAACCCTTGGGATGAATTTGCGAGAGCGCAACGACGTTTCAGCAGTGTCATGCGAGATATTCAAGTCTTGAGTCGATAGCAATGCCAGAGCACCAACTTTGAACGGGTTGTCGGCGCGTCGTTTGTCGTAAAACTTCTTCTGTGCAGTTTGAGTCTTTAATAGGTTCTGGCGGGCTCGCTCAATGACCTCTTCACGATGCTGCACGAAGCGAGAAACATATTCCATTCTTGACACCTCGGTCGGCTGTGCACGATCACTGGACTGCAGCGGGCTATTGGGTTGTCGACCCGTGTCGACGAAAAAGGGTGACATCTTCGAAGAACTCGACACTAGAGTTGCATGAGCGTACTCAATCATTGGTAGATGCTCGTTCCAGTCATTGCCATGATATGAGATTGAGCATCTCAGCGAGTCCTTGAGTGTTCTGTTTTGGCGCTCGGTCTGGCCGTCGGCTTGTGCACGGTGAGCCGTGGTCATAGCTGTCTTGAATTTGGTCAAACTCGTTAAGGCTGCGCAGAACTTAGAGGTAAACTTCGGATATCGATCCGATATGATGGTCGACGGAATTACATAGTAGCGAATCACATGGTTGAAGAAAAGTTTGGCTATGTCCTCAGCTGTTGCAGTCGTGTGCGTGGGAATGTAAAACGGTCTCTTGGATAGCTTGTCGACGACCTCCATTATGGAATCAAAGCCATCTGACACTGGCAGATGCGTGATGAAATCAGTTGACACCACATCCCAACATGCTGCTGGCAACGGAATTGGCTGTATCTTGCCTGGTTTACGCCCTGTGCTGGACTTGTATCTCATACACGACTCGCAACTTTGGACGTAGTCCTTGATGTCCGCATCCATGCCAGGCCAAAAATACCACTGCGCAGCAGCCAACTGCGTGCGACAGACTCCCGGGTGCTCCATAATAGCTGCGTCGTGAATGTTGTGCATGGCATCCAAGCGAAGTTGTCGCTGATTCGGTACACACAAACGACGCACGTTGTTGTCACTCTTCAAGTAGATGAGACCTTGAAGCAGTTCGTAGGCACGGTCCGCAAGCTTTGTTCTTCACATCTTCTTAAACACCGGATCTTTAGCATACGCCTTTTGAAAGCGCTTTCTGGTTTCAGTAGCCAATTGAAGCGAGCTAATCGTTGTTGCCTCAGCCACTGCGGTTGCGTGCAGCTGCAAGCGAACTTGAGCTGCATCGCTCCGACACGACGTTTCGGCTGGAGCACTGACGCCGAGCATGATCTTCTGGTCGCGTACAGGGATGGCCAACAGGTTGGCAGGAACCCTGGAGTGTCCGTTATTCGATTGAGCCCGTGTGTTGCAGGTGGCACACTCCATGTTGTCAACGCACACTGAGACGTTAGAGACCTCCATTTCATCATCACCGTGACCCCCCCCTGCTTAAGCAACGGCTCAGGAGGTCGCGAAAGCGCGTCAGCCACTACGTTTTGTACACCAGGTCTGTGATGAAGTGTAAACTGAAATCCAGCGAAAACGTCTAACCACCGAGCAAGGCGTCCAGAAACCCGAGGATGACGCAAAAACCACTTGCAAGCGGAGTTGTCGGTGTAGATATCGAATGGAGTTCCGTGGACATAGTGTCGCCAGCGCATGAGTGCTTGCTTAATAGCAAACAGCTCCTTCTCGTGAACTGGCCAGTTCAACTCGTGGGGACCAAGCTTCTTGCTGAAAAAGGCCACCGGCAGGTCATGACCATCATGTAGTTGAGACAGCACTCCACCAATACACGAGTGGCTGACGTCCGTGGTGATGTTAAACGGCTTGTCAAAGTCGGGCAACTGTAGTACTGGAGCGTGCTGGAGTGCGAGCTTGATCGCGTTGAAGGCTTGGCGTTGCTCGTCCGACCACATCCAATCGACATCCTTCTTGGTGAGTTGGCTCAATGGAAGCACCAAGGCAGCAAACGGATTGATGAAACGTCGATAGTAACCGGCCAGTCCCAAAAACCGTTGTAGTTCCTTGACTGACGACGTTTCGGGCCATTCCGCAATAGCACGAGTTTTGCGAGAGTCAACATGCAGTCCATCCACCGAAATAGTATGACCTAAAAAGTCAACCGAGCTCTGCCCAAAGTCGCCCTTGTCGGGGCGTGCATACAGCTTGTTGGCACGAAGCACCTCGCACACTTGTCGAAGATGACGAACATGTTCATCCATCGATTTCGAAAAGATGCATATGTCATCCAGATAGACCACCACAAAGCTGAAATGACACAACACTTTGCGCATTAGCCGTGTCCACGTCCCGGGCATACCAGCGAGGCCCATAGAAGCCACGTTCCACTGGTATATCTCGTGGTTCGTCCGGAACACCGTGAATTGCTTGGAATTCGGAGCCATGCGCATTTGGTGATACCCACTTGCAAGGTCCAGGATCGTGAACACGACTGCCCCTTGCATCCGATCAAATAACTCCTCGATATGGGGAAGTGGTATCTTAGCGATCTCCGACGCAGCGTTCACCAAGCGATACTCAACGACTCACCGGATTGGCATGTTCGGGTTATTCGAGTGTAACCATTCCAGACGCGAAGGAAACTTGCCAGTAGCGGGGTCCTTTTTGGGCACTCCAAAAATATTGGATACCCACGGAGAATCAGACACCTCGATCCAGTGTTTCTTCAGTAAGTCTGCCACGAAAATATCCTATGCTTCTTGCTCCACTTTCGACAGTCTGAAGGGGCCCCGGTTGCTTGGCTTTGCTCCTGGCATCAGGATGACCTCGTGTTCAATGGAACGAGACGGCGGGAGCTCTGGAGGTAGTTCGTTTGGGAAGCCATCGGCAAACTCCGTAATAATCACCTGGAATTGTGGAGGCACAGACTTCCGTTGAGGTGTTGTTTTCAGGGTCACGTTGTACACTTCGAGATAGGCGTCAGCTTGCAGCTTGGTTCCGAATTCGTCCGCAGATACCGTATAAAGCGCAGAACCAACAGCTCGATCACGCGGATGCTGTGCTGGAGTAACCACAGCCGAAGACAACGGCACGTGAAAGTAAGCCAGCGATGCCGTCTGTTGCCCGGCGGACTCCTTTGTCATGGTGGGATCGTGTTGCCAGATATCGCGTACGTGCAGCTGGGCTGGATACATGGAGCAACTCCTTGGTGTATTGTACAATTCGCGACCATCCATGACAAGCCGCCATTTGTTGAAGTGCAATGTCCCCGAGTGCCAATCAATGATGAGGTTAAACTAAGCCAGCCATGGGAGGCCGAGAATCACATCTTGGCTCGGAGATACATCCCACTCGATCAGCACGACGTCGACAAAGCTGTTTCCACCAAACGACACGGTCTCGCAGCAGCGTCGAGCAACGCGAGCTGGTGTCATTGTTCCGCCAAACCTTTCCGCGTTAACCTTGGTGGCAGCAATGCCGTTGCGGGCAAGGTCAGGTCGCACGATGTTCTTGTCGGCTCCGCTGTCAATCAAGATCCTGATGGGTTGACCATTCATCAGGCCATCGAAGCGAAGAAGCTCCTTCGGTGATGTCATGCTGGTGTCTACCGACACCATATTAAACTGCACACGCTCCACGCCAACATCCTCGCTTTGTTCACCTTCCACAAGGCGCTGAAATGAACTATGGTTTGCTCGAAACGATTGGCGACCAGAAGGGTGATATCCACCTCGTGAATGCGAACGAACAGGACGCTTACGACACTGCGCCAACCGATGGCCAGGTTCCTTGTAGTACAGACACAAATTGCGCCGCATGCATTCTTCGCGCGATATCATACGGGAGTTACCGATTTCCATCGGCGTCGGGCCGTCCACAGCTGTAGAGGTTGTATTCTGCGGGATGCGTCCTTGACTTCTCGATGCAACGTGATGTGTTCGATCGTAGCGTAGTGCAAAAGAGATAGTCTCCGTGGTAGTTCGGAACTGACGAAGCTTGATTTTGCTTGATTTCCGTCACCAGACCCTTCTGGAAGTGCATCACCTTGTCGATGTCAGACATATCTTCAACTTTACAGATGATTCCACGAAATGCTGAGACGTAGACCTCCAGACAGGAGAAATTGCTCTGCTTCAGTTTCAAGAGCTGGTCGCGGAGGTGCTCTTGTCCATCCGGCCGTGAACTCATTAGAAAGCAGCTCCTCCAAATGCGTGGCAGAGTGCACGGCGTTGCCCTCATGCGACACATTCTGTACCAGGCTGCAACAGGGCCATGTAGACTAACGACAAGCAACGAAAGCGGACGCTGCTGTGGCGAGTTGGCACCGTAGGGAATGTTCTTGGACTCAAAGTATAGCTTGGCACTGAACATGAAGTCGGCCACATCTTCATCCTTCTTGCCACCAAATTTCGGCATCGAGATGCCTTCTGCGCGGAACTCTCGCATCTCTGGTTGTTGGGCCGGGATGGGCTGTTGCTGCTGCTGCTGTTCCCTCATCATCGCTGCAATCGACGCGAAAAGCTGCTGCGCGCCGTCCACGTGCTGCATAGCCGATTCCTCCATGTGAGAACAGGTTCGTATCAAACTTGAAGCGCCTACGCGTGAACGTCGTCACTAGATGGTCAAGGCGCGCTGAAGTCCCCGACCAAATCAATCACTGAAGTCGCAGCTACTCCCTGGAGAGCTGCTTCCGTCAAGTCTTGTGAGCCAACGACTTGAAAGTACTATCCGGGTGCAGCTCATTCGGCGCTAGCTTGCGGCGGCCTCGTAGCACAAGGACTACTACTACTCGCACGCAAATGCAACCGCGCAGAGGTAACATTCGTGGTGCACGCAACAAATCGCTGACTGAGCGTTTGCTGCGTGCGCACGGAAATACGCGCTACGGCGCAACCAACCAATCGGGTGGCGACACGTGGAAGGTCGTGCGACCAAGTGCGCGACACCCCTCCCCCGCAGAAAAAAATCTGCGTGCAAGCTGTCGACGCGGAGGTGCGCGGAAGACGGACGGACGGAGGCGGGGAACAAAAGGCTCGGACGGACGGAAGGCTCGGACGGAACGGAAGGCTCGGGACGAAACGGAAGGCTCGGGACGAAACGGAAGGCTCAGGACGAAACGGAAGGCTCGAGACGAAACGGAAGGCTCAAGACGAAACGGAAGGCTCAGAGGCGAAGCAGCGGCGCGTTGAATCGCAAGTGCTACCACGTGTAAGGTATGGCTACTTGCGCTCGCTAAGGTAAATCGAGAACTGACATTATCGATTTTCTGTTTGGTGCTCCTGCTCAAGCTGCCTCTACGCTGTCCTTGGTAAATGAAATGGTTGGCTGCGGCGCGTGTGCGCCGTTGCGCAAACGGGTTTGTATGCAGTTGGTTTGCTCTTGCTCTTGACGTGTGGACTCATCCGAATATGTCCTGCAAATCATTACAGATTAGGGGTTGCCTTATTCAACGACTCAGACTTGGTTTGTATCGGGGACAAGCTGTCCGGGCCCTCCCCTTTCTCGGAATAAGGAGATCTGACAGTCCGGGACCGACTATTCTCCTTAGTGTCTGACACACCAGCTGTGTGTCACACACCCGGACCTCCGAATAGAATATTCCGTCGGGGCGTCTCCGGGTTGTCATATTCCTGCCCGAAGGGTCGCCATACTTAAGAGGTTAGGGGTCCCTCAGGCCAGTCATTCACGATACACAAGGATTCATTATGCAGATAGAAAGCAGTAGATAACGACCTAAAACGGAGTGTTATTAATACAGTCAGTTAACATCTAACCTTGGAGTGTGTAAGTCGATTGGTACCGGGTACGAATAGCGACCGGGAAGGCCAGGCCTTTTACGTCTGCCCAGGTTAGCGCGTTACGCTTCCTTACCGCTACGGTGCGTGTGACTCCCGTCACACTTGGTAGCACTTGTAGTCAATCCCGCGACCGGCGCGGTTATCTACAATCAAGGTCTCACCGAGTATGGAAGACTCAGGGAGTCGGTTGCCGACCAGGCAGGACTTTCCTCATCTCACGGATGCCCATTGGGCGACACTGGAGAAGATGGTCAGCCTCCTGGGCGAGGCAGCATTCGCTGGATTTCCCAACCTCTCGGCAGAGCAGCAGAAGGCACGCGTGGAACTCTTCGACAAGTACGAGTCGTCGCTTATTGCTCACGTGAGCGCTGCTGCGCAGGAAGCCGCTCGTGCGGCGATGCGAGCTGCGGCACAGAGTGCGGCACAGGCGTCCGCCACGACCTCGGCCACGTTCGCTGCGCGCCCAACCACGACGAAGCCCGCCAAGATGTCGATCCCGACGTTCGACGGCAAAGACTCCGACAGTCTCGTGTTCTGGGTTCGCGAGATCGAGATCGCACTAAGCGCTGGTCAGATCAACGAAGCGCGAGCTCAGGTGGCGTTCGCTCTGTCCAATCTTGTAGGGCGCACACGCGCATGGACCATATCCCGTGAAACGGCTACTCCGGGGTATTTCACCTCGTGGTCGTTCATGGAACAGGAGCTACGTTCCACCTTCCTCCTTGCCAATCTGGCGTACCGTCATCGCTCCAATTTCTTGCGATGCAAGCAAGGCAAGCGGTCGCTTCAAGACTACGTCATGGAACTCCATAACCTCGAAGCCGCCATGGCCGGCGCACCCCTCTCCGAGGACGTCAAAGTGACGGTCTTCATGGACGGTGTCCGTACGGGTCCAATTCGGGCAGAGCTCTTCCGACGTCAGCCGAAAACGTTTAATGAGGCGGTCCACATTGCTATGTTGGAAGATCACTGTGTGCGCTCCGCGCAAGGCCACACACCTCATGTCGAAGCAAGTGAGGGTCCCACTTCGATGGAGATCTCTCTTGCCTAGTCGGCACGCCCGCAGCGGACTCAACGTGCGGGTGGCCGCTGTTTCGGTTGTAACCAATCTGGCCACTTCCGTCGGAACTGCCCCACCAACCCGTGGAAGACGACACGCGGCAAAAAGCACTCGGCGCGTCCGGTTCTCAATAGCCTCGAGGCGACGGGGTCGGAAAACGGCGACTCCCAGTAGGGGCGGGACACCCTGCTGGGAGACTTCGCTCCTCTGTGAGGTAGGTGAGTTCCTCATCAGCCTCGCAAATGGAGCAAGTCCCTGGGCCGACACTTCTGTGTCTCTCCGTGGCCGCCGCGCGGTCTAACCTCGTGGTCGTCACTGCCAGCGTGAAAGGGTACCCGGAACCGATGACGGTCCTGATCGATTCAGGAGCGTCGTTCAACTTTGCGACGAAAGCCAGTGTGGCTAGGAACAATGCATTGTATGCTAGTGCTTTAGAAGCCTCTAAGAGCAATACTAATGTATC
>BSXT01003075.1:0-25544 GCA_030267785.1 Phytophthora fragariaefolia
GGTCCGGCTGATGGCTGCAGATTTAGCCGCCTGGTAATTGACTGGAACCGGTACAGCACTCCGCAGCGAAAAATACGGCGTGCCTTTCAGCACTAGGTGCCCATTCTTGCGGCAACATCTCGCCATTCGAACCAGATAAACAGCGTGTCACGGGAAAAGAGCACGCTGCTCCGTTCACGAGATCAAGCACATCAAAGAGTATACTGGGAAATGTATGGCCGAAGTTGAAGTTGAAGTCCGCACGACGATTATACGTAGTACATGTACCTGCGTCGAAAACCTACAACAACCTTAATTCGCCATCGCGACCGGGATTCGATTGCAACGGGATACGGTTGGACCTGCCGTACTTTCCGTTTGTGTAGGCGCTAGAAATACTGTTATGGTTTGCCTTGGAGGCTGGCGCTCCAATTCTAAAGTATTCGTACTATTCGAGTACTAGTATGTACACGCGCAGTTCGATTTTACTGGTATTCCTTGAAATTTATTTGAATCATCGAAGTAGTCAGTCTCGTTGGTTAGTGCTGGTAGCGCTCTTCCTCCGCATAGTACTCCGTGAATCCAACCACATCCTTCACATGTCCGAAGTCACACAGCAAGTTGTCTAAGGCAGCGCTTGGCGTCGCGTTCCGCTCAGCTCCACCCGTCTTGTCACCACCCGTCTGGTGCTTCAGCAGTCTCAGCGCCTCCTCCATTGCCTTGATGCTGGCACTCAGCAGCGTGATGGGGTACACCGCCAATTTGTAGCCCAGTTTGTGGAGCTCCTCGGGTAGCAGCACCGGCGTGAGGCCGTTCTCCACCATGTTGGCCATCTTGGGGCCGGGCACTTCTCGGCAGTACATCTCCATCTCCTCCACGGACTGCGGAGCTTCGAGGAACGTGATGTCGGCCCCGAGTCTTTTGAACTCCTTGCAGCGCGCGATGGCCTCGTCCAGCGAGTGGGTCCCTCGCGCGTCCGTCCTCGCCATGATGACGATATCAAATCCCCCTTCGGCACGAGCGTCCACCGCTGCGCGCACCCGCGCAAACGCTTCATCCCGAGAGACGACTGCCTTCCCGGCCGTGTGGCCGCACCGCTTGGGGGACACCTGGTCCTCCAGCATGATGCCGGCCATGCCCGCCTGCGCGTACGCGGCCACCGTCCGCTTGACGTTCATAGCGTTGCCGTAGCCGGTGTCGCCGTCACCGATGCACGGCACGTGGCGCAGCGACTCGCACACGGTCGTGGCACTGCGAATCATCTCACCGAAGGACAGAAGCTGCAAGAACGAGGTGAGGGTGGGCAGGGGGGAGATACGTGCAGTATACGCGTATACATCTAACCTGAGTATCTGGCACGCCGTGTACGGCAGACACGCCGAAGCCCGTCATGAAAATCACCTCAAAGCCTGGTGGAGGTGACGCGAAGGTTAGAGACAGCGGTTAGGTGGTCGGGTGAATGACGGTTACTAAGATGTACCCGCGCGCTCAATGAGCTTGGCGCTGAGCCCGTCGAAGCAGGAGGGCATGACGGCGATGTCATCGCGCGCCAGGAGCTCGCGGAGCCTTGCCACGCGCTGCGGCTGCGTCGAACGGAGGGCGGGGGCGGGGACGCTCATGCTCGTCGGAATCCTTGCTAGCAGGTTGGGGTTCGAAGTTCAGCGGGTCCCTCTCCGAGGGTTGTGCAGGAAAATATCATCATCGCGACCTCTGGAATGTGATACACTACATGCCCAACGTGCAACTGTGCTGATTTTGAGCCTAAGCCCGGTGTGGCGTCTGCCTGACGTCGGCGCCGCGCAGGACGATGAAGTTTATTATAAACGCCGCGCGCTTTGCAGCCGGTGCACTCGCGGCCGGCGCGAACGCCATGCTCGCTGCTCGCTTCACGCCGCGCTGGTGGACACCGGCAGCTGCGATGCAAATCAACGCCGCCGCGAACCCCTTGAAGAAGGGTCGCCGATCTTTGCTGGAGTGGCACCATTCCACACAGAAGGTTTTTGGCCAGCAACGCCTGGCTCACCCCTTTCCAACTCGATCGCTGTCTTCTGCCGAAATATGCCGCTTCGCAGGTCCGTTTGTCGCTGGTTCACTGCAGCGGGCATCATCCGTGGAAATCCCCGTGACGTCTCGTAATCGACTCATTTCCATACTCGCTGGCACTGTCTGAAGCGACAAGGAGTCTACGAGACGATGGCGGAAAAGAATCAGCAGCAGCAGATTGCGCTGCCCACCCCCGCGTCCGAGCCGGCCTTCGTGGGCGAGAGCCCCAGCGGCAACGGCGAGTACGTGACGGTGCTCACGCCCGACAACAAGGTGCTCACGCCGAACCCGGTGGGCGCCGACTTCGACCCGAACGGACTGCGCATGAACGCGTGGACTGTGGACCTGCACGATGCCGACCTGCGCACCGCCTACTATTGGTGGGTCTGCTGCTGCCCGTGCGTGCCTCTGGCGCAGCTGGAGACGCGCCTCGGACTCAACTCGTGCGGCACGGGCTTCACGCTGGACCTGCTGGCGTACACGGGCCGCTTCCTCTTCCTGGTTCTCACGCTGCTCAACCTGCTGGACGGCAACTTCGTCTCGTTTGGTGTGTGCCTCGTGCTTTTCGTGGTGTGTCTGCTCTGTGTCGCGCACCGCGTGGCGCGCGTGCGCCAGCAGACGCGCGAGCGCCTGGACATCGCCGGCTCCAGCAAGGACGACCGCTACATGGGCTGCCTACGCAGCGCCAGCGCCATCCGCCAGATGGGCGTGCAGCTCAAGTGCGACCAAGTGCACTTCGGCGCCCCCGCCACACTGCAGGCCTACCAGGTCTAAGCTGATGGTATCCGGATAATGGCTGGGTGGGCGTGTTGAAGCGATTTTTTTTATCTCGTTGCAATAATGGCAAAAAGCAAAATAAAAATATGAGTTTTGGCTTTTGAAGGTGAACTTGGCTGCACTTTTGGAAATGGCTACTTATACATACATGTACATGTATGTGCAAGTATTGTTGAAGCACGATAGCAACTGTAGTACTGTAGTACTTCAGTAATTCTTTAGCTTGTTACTTTGGTTTGGTTTAGTTAACCTCTTTGTACTTGCAGCATTCTACTGCAGAGTTTAGTCCACGGCGCTCATGTCGAGTCTAGTGGTGGTCTGACGCGAGGGCAGCATGGAAGGGTCCAGGTGCGTCATGGTGTATTTCCTTGCCGCCTGGTACACGTTCTCGGCGGCGTTGCAGAGCTCTGCGAACTGCGCCAAGACTTCCTGCGTCGAGGCTCCTGCGTGGATGCGAGGAATCTGCGGTATGGTGGGTGGCGTCCATACCGTCGCGCGTTCGGCCTCAGTTGTAGGCCATGATGGCACACCTGTCTCCTTCGGCAGTGGCGTTGGTGACGCCAACGGCGACGACGGCGGAGACGGCCACGGGGCCTGGGCCTCTGACAAGCTTTGGTTGCTTGGGGATGGCACAACAGCACCCCAAGCGTACTGCACCACCGCATCGGGGAGCGAGTCGTCATCCAGCTGGACTGGCACCTCCGGCTGTGTCGACTCTGCTTGCGAGCTGACCACTTGATTATCGTCTTCATCGTCCGAGTCAACATCCCAAATATCCCGTTGGGCAACAGGAATTGTGGCCTTGGCCTTGACTGGCGCCGGCTTGGTCATAGTCTTTTTACGTGCTCCAATGTCTTTTGCGCTCATAGTGGCCTTTGATGGTGGTGATTCGGTAGACAGTTTGGAACTAACCTTGTTGGAAGAGTTATAATCTGAAGCTGGAGCTGCTTTCGGCTCCACTTTCCTCTGAGTCGGACGTGGTGCACGACTCACTCGTCGAACGGGGGCCGTTTGGAACACCTTGTCGACATCTACCGCAGCCTTTTCGTAGCCCCGTTCGCTGCTCGCAGTGAGAACGGTTTCACGCCGCGGCTTGATGGCTTCAAGGTTGCTCTGGCTGCGTGTCGTGCGTCCCGAAATCTCCGTACCTCGAAGCGTACCGTGCCTCTGACCCAGGTTTTTTCTCTCAATGATCTCTTGCTTCGCAATTTCCATTGAATTGAGCTTCCTGGCGTCGGTCAAGCAGTGCGTGCAAACCACAACAGTGCGCTCGTCAACAGTCTTGTATCCTTGGCCAGGAACGTACAATTTCTTCTTGACAACGCAACTCGAGCACGCGCGAATGCTGCAAACTCGGCAGGTGTGTCCTCGCGAGAAAGTGCCCATTGCCCTTATGCAAACTCCACAGTCGTTGCGCTTTTTGATCTTTATACTACTAATTCGTGCAGATCCGGCCGTTGTTTCATCGGTTTTCGGGTGGGCAAGCAGCCAAGCCAGCTTCTTGTTCTGAGCGCATAACGCTGCCTTCAAGCAGTACGTGAGACTGTTTGCAGCCGATAGCAGTGCCACGCTCTCGTGGACAGAACCATTCGGCTCGAAATTCGTCTTCATGTACACATCCACCGTGTTTCCTGACATTTGGCGGTACAGGAAGCACGATGAAACACGTCCGCGAACGACCCGCTTTCCTACGAGCGGACCAAAGCCTTTGCCAAGATCGACCGAGTGCATCATATGATACCCGACGCGTTCGCCTCCTTCGCGATTCAAAATACCTGTAGCTGCAATAAAAGTAAGGTCTCGTGGCCAGACGAAGGCCTTCACTGCAGGAGACGTGGCCTTGACGACCCACTTCAATCCGAGGAACCGAAACGGGTCTTCTGGTGTTGGACCTTGGAGCTCGCACAGCGTGTCGGCGTCTACGACCTCCTCAGCGGTGTAGGAAGACTTGATCAGTGTCCCTGTACCATCGAACGTGGCGGTGCCATACATAACGTCTTCCAACGTGCCTTCAATGCTCCCCACTTGGAGCAGCGTCGGCATTTTCCAGTCGCCGTTGCCAGACGGGTTTGAGCCTCGACTGGGGAACGGCCACGAATTTCCGCCGGACTCCTTCGAAGCTGAAGATTCTGCGTCGGCACCTGTAGCGCGAGGCAGTCTCATGGCCTCAAGCGTCCTACTGCGAGCTCGCCTCCTGGTCCCTCCCGACGGAGCTGTAGCTACTGCGTCGTCCGCGGGCACTCGCCGGTACACGGTGAGCTGCTCGCAGGTCTTGACGGGCTTCCACATGGCCGGGTGTAGCTGATACCGCAGACTCGGCGGTCGCGAGGCCTGCCATTTCCGGTACTTGTCGTAGTCGCGCAGCGCGTGCGAGAGCTGCATCAAGGCCGTGTTGACGAGCTTCTCCCTGGCGGAGTCGGAGAGCTGCAGCCGCGGGAACACCTTCTCCTGGATCGGGAACCGGTGACTCATGGCTGGAACGCTCGAGTGTACCGCGGTGACGGTGGCACGCTGGACTCGTCCGTCGAGCGAGCGGAATTCGACTGCGGACCTGTCGGCGAGAAGGAGAATGTCGCCGGCGTTGCCCTGCGCGCGAGCGCTTCTTTGTCCGAGAACTGTAACATCGGCCGCAAATCGCGAGGAGCTCAATAGGATCGGACATTGCTTTGACGGCCCACGCCGACTCGCCCTCGCCTTTGTCGTGCGTACATGTACATGTCCATGGTGCACGACTCGAAAGCGCGCCATTGAGCGGTGGTGTCGCACCCCCTGATACTGAGGAATGTCCAGGTGGTGGCTCCTACGTGCTGGACAACACATCGAGTCGCATCGACTCGATTACAGCGCGGGCTTACAGACGTTCGCGTCGTCGTGTCGGCGGGTTACATCCTCGCGCTGCATCATGCGAGAGAGCGTCTCAGACGCTCTGGGCGTGGGCTCCACAGGTTTTCACCACCCCAGGAGAGCCGCCGTTCACAGAAGGGCGAGCCACTTGCAGCCTCGGCGACGCCGCGACAGCAGTGCCACCGAATTGGACCCAGGCAACGAACGACGCACCTAAGGCGTGTACATGTCGACCGGCGCGTGAAGGCCAACGCCATTAGCTGGCGCAATGAACGACCAAGTCGTCGATGTAGAGCGCGGGCTTGCGCTGTCGCAGAGCCTCGTCGTGGACACTGGCGTCGCTGCATTACTGTACCGGTATGCAGCACACCACTCACGCCCATTTCTCACAGACCGAACCACTTGCCATCTTTTCGATGGTGGTCGAGGCTTTCCACTTGTCCGTGCAACTTGCACGGCAAGTGCTGCAGGGCGGACCGTCGTGACCTTTTTATCCTTTCGCTCCGCAGTGCTGCGGGCTGAGCACTTTACCGACCCGGGGTCGGCTTGCTCGCGTACAGACTGGTCATGACCTCTACGAACTCGTTGAAGTCCAGCGTGGCGTCCTGGTCGCGATCGAATTCGCGGTAGATCTGCTCCACGTCCTCGCGAGTGAGGCCGCTGGAAACCACCGGCTCGGCGGATCGGCCCGCGCTGCGCTGACCGGCCTTGTATTCCCGAGTCATGACAGCCGCCATGACGTCGTCGTCATCGACTCGCAGCGCCTCCATGATCTCTTGCATGCTGACGCCGCCGTCACCGTTGTGGTCAAACACGCGGAAAATGGACATCAGCTCCTGTCGGTGCTCCGGCGGCAAATTGCCAGCGGACGGGGTTCGTGAGTGCGTCGATGGACTCAAACACAGGAAGGACCGGACACTGCCTACTTTTGCGAGTTGGAGCATGCTATCAATTTGCTGCTTGTTGGCGTAATGGAAGCAAGTAGTCAAAAGCTCACGCAGGGTGACCTGACCGTCGCCATTGCAGTCAATCGTCTGGAAGATAGCCGACAAATTCTGATAGCCAAGCTTTTCAAACATCGGCTTGAACCGCTGTAGCTCCTCCAACGAAATGTTTCCGGAGCCGTCAGCATCCATGGACCAAAAGAGGCGAATGACTGGCATGACCTCCTGGACGCTGTACATCCCGAAAGTCTTCTTGGAGCTACCCAGGTTTGGCGAGCCAGGACCCGCTTTCCCCCGGAACATGGGCGAAAACCTACTTGCTTTTGTGGTAGGAGAGGTTTCCTCTTCTCCGGCAGCTTTGGCTTCATTCTCTACTTCGTGAGCTGTTTGCAGACCTTTGAACACGTTCCCGATGTTGGTGTTGACTTCACGCCGCTTTTGTTGCAAGTAACTATGCATGCGTCGCTTGTGCTGTTTCTGTAGTGCTTGCTGCCTCAGGCGCCGCAGATTGTGTCGGTGAGGTAACCGTTTATCATCGCGCATGGCTTCCTGCATACGGCTCTGTGTATTTTCGATGTGCTGGCGCAGCATTGCGACCTCCGCTGGAGCTGTAATCGCGTAGCTGCCTTGTCTTATAGTTGGTATATCTGTATTCGACGATTGAGAAAGCAGCGATACGCTTCTGTGAGTTACAATCGGAGCCGTTCCAGGTCTTGTGGAGTCTCGATAGGAGTCTCCTGTGCCATTGTCGCAGTACGTTTGGACTTTATCAATAATACCATTGATCTCTCGAAGCTTGTGAAGGGGTCTTAAAGCTTGCTTGTCGCCCTCGACTGTTATTTCGTCGGAGGTATCGTTGTTCAAGTCTCTTTCCTTGTGTTGCTGCTGCTGTTGACGATGGCGATGGAACTCTTCAATGTAGATCTCATCTAGTGAGCTTCTACGGTGAGTCATGCCAGAACCTCCACTAAGATTCTGTGCCGGGAAAACACTTGCTAGTGAGCTTTCAGGTGCTTGGAGTTTCGGCTCCGATGTGGACGTTTGCAACTGTTGTAGCACATTTTCGTTCCGACAAATCAGACTGGCACTGCTGGAGGTTACTATTGCTCGAATAGGGGCTGTCTGGGGACGAACTGAAAGCACCGAAGCTGGGAAGTGACGTTTTAAAAATTCCGATGCCTCAAGTGATCCCCCGACATCGTCAATTCTGCCAGGGGATGGAGACCGATGAACGCCGTGGCGCGTTCTAACTTCCTCCATATTTGAATACATTTCTCGTGTTTTTCGGATCAGTATTGCGCGAGTATTTGCAGCCTGTTGTGCAAGCTCGTATTCAGCTTCAATTTGCTGCTGCACGTCAACGTCTCGACTTCGGCTTGCATTAATTGAGCCTGAAGATGCCGGACATGTAATGGAAAGTTCATTTTCGAGATAGGCCTTGTCCATTTTAAGCTCTCCCGGTTCCACAAACGTAGGTATGGCCTTAGACACAACTAATGATTTACGCTTCGTGCCTTCGTTACGGATGAGAGGACCAACTTGGCTCAAACTTTGCAACCGTAGTGACTGCCTCGGGGTTTGCATTGCCGGTGTCGGCACTTTTGTCTTAGTCGGTAGTAACGCTAGGGCTCGTAATGTTCCTGTTTTTACTCGTGATTCTCTGAACTTAGCAATTTTGGCCGCGGTCGAAGACGATTCAGCTAATGATTTTCTTATCTTGATTTCCTCCTCGAGCATCTTAATTTCAGGGTTCTTGCTGATTATGTGTTCCAGTAGCATGGCATTCACATTTCGAAGTTCGTTCACATTTCGGCGACCTACATGCTCAGCGTACAGGGTTTGTCGTCGGATTTCCATTTTTTCGGCTGGGGTTCTCTCAAGTTCTCTAAGTAATTCGCGCACTAAGATATCACGCTCTTTTGTGCGAGTAGCATTATCTTTTCGAAACCGCCACGGCCATGGTCCTTGGTTTTCGGGGTCAAACAGCTTACCTAGACACGAACCGTCCCAGTCCCACACAAATACGCGCATGTCCAAGCCACATGTTACCACAATGTTTGGGTGCCGACTAATTTCTAAACTTGTGAGCCCGTCTGTGTGTGCTTGCCATCGTCGAATTAATATCACGTCGTTTGGGTAAGTCTCGTGGCAAGCACTGCCTGGCCAGGATTTTGTCACCGCCGGGCTTAAAGCGGTGTTTGTTTGTAGTAGACTGAACCCTCTTGTCGGCCGATTTTTTGTTAGTGAAAAAGATGATCCTTTGTTCATCAAAAACTCAGCGGCAGCAACAGCGTTTACCACAGCTGCCTCTTTTACATGAGCAGGTGATGCAGTTTTGGCTATTTGCTGAGTGGTTTGCTTTGAGGTACTGTTATTTTTACTTTGTGCAGCCCCAGTTGTTCGTACTGTACGATTTTCTTGTCGACGTTTTGAAAGGCGCTTGAGATCCATATGTGAAGCACGGATATTCATGTGTTCCAAGTCGTCACCAAGAAGCATCGCCCCCCTCCAATCAGCTCCAGAGGTACCGTGGCTAACAGCAAAACGGTGTTTATCTCGTAGGTTTGGAGAATTTCGGCCATCCACCTCTGCAGTATCTTTTAAGTAATCTCGATAAAACATAGATTTCGGTTGATATCCGCGTCGTAAGTACTTACATTTAATCTCTGGGATCTTTGCCAGGGATAATCGCCTCATCATAACGGATAGATCCCAAATTCCCACACAGCCTCGCTCGTCGCCCACAAAAAGCAAGTATCGCTCGCTCTCCTCTTCAAAAACTACTTTCATGCACGTCACAGCGGATGAAGTCTCCATGGGCGACTTTACAGGAACAGGTATATTGGAAGAACCTGATGGCAGATTCATCGCTGGGGCAGCTGTCAGTGCATTTTTCCGGGACATTTTCGTGTTTAACAGCATTTTACGTGCTGCCAACTCGGCCACCTCCGTTACGGAATCATTGCTATTAGATGTGAAGGATGTCCCTCCTGCTTTATCGTCATCACTTTCCTCACCTTCACTATGACCCTCGATGATTGCAGATTTCTTTCGAGTCCGAGGTCTTCTTGAATTGCTGCCATGATCATTGGGGAAAGCATGCAACAATTTTCCTGTGTAAGCTTGCAAGAGTGGTGTGACAGCAAAAAAATAAACACCGCCTTTTGAATCACCTCCGAGAAGAACGGGGAATTCATCCCAAAACTGCAATACGTGCATACTCAAAAGGGTTTCGTCTGTACCAGACGAACACGCGATACTGGGTTTTTTTTCGTCCTGATCGTAGCGGCACTGACCAAGAAGGACGAGCGTCTCAAAGTCCCAAAGTGAGATTTTCATTCCCTCCGGATCAGCGGCTACAGTCGCAATCATGGATGCATGAAAACTGTATGCGCTTGTTGAAATACCGCCGGGTATGTTAATGAGACGACGTAGCACGCCAGTTCCTTTGGATGAATCTTGATTAGAATTGTCATCGATGATAACAATGGCACTAGTACCTGCGTCCAGTAAAATTACTAGTTTGTTTTCTGAACAGTAGTGTAAGCCCACAACTGCACATGCCGATGCCGAATTCATCACTGGCGTTTTGTTTTTAACGGATATTCGGTGTTGGATGCCTGCTTTTGATAAAAATGACTCCTGGCATTGGCGCATTTGCACAAAGTTTTGGCAGTTGAAAACGCCGACAGCACCAAGCTCCGTGACCACCACAAGTTTTCTGCATTTTGCATCATGCGCACAAGTCAGCAATTCTGTTGTTGGTTCGTTCTGATGGGAGTGTGTAGACGACTTTGACGTCGCAGCTGGTGGGTCCAATGGATCTAAAATCGAGGCTGATGAACTCGACGAAACCATCCCACTGACATTCTTCTTAGATGTGTCACTGTCATTCGCACCAGTACTTTTAACGTTTAGGGCCCTAATTCTTCCGACATGATTAAATTCTTCACTGCAAGCGCCTGTCTCGCCATCCCAAAGACTGCAGACGGAGCCAGCAACTACTACGAACTTGTTTGCAGAATAGTGATAGAACGCTCGAATTGGGACCTCATCAAACTGCTGGGTCCGAACACTACGAAGATACTGTAGTGTACAGCCTCCTGATGTAACTACCCAGAGATCACGACTGTGTGGATGCATGCTAACGAAGGACAATGTCTCCACCCGTGCTGATGGCATTCCCAGATCAATTGATTCTAGCTGCACAGCTTGTGAAGTACTAGAAACGGATGAACTTGAATCACCCCGGGTAATGTCCCAGACTTTAAAAACACCTTGGCAATCAGCAGTGATAGCTCGCTCCGTTTGAAAAAGTGCTAGTTGTATACCAATAAGTGGAGCACGATGGCCCAACAATTTCAAAGCAACTTGCCGCGAACCTAAATCCCACGCTAGCGCTTCATACTCGAACCCAGCACTCAGTAGCAGATCGTGGTGCGTTGAATAGCAAAGTTGACGAACACCTCGCTCGTGACCGACAAGTGAACCGCGCTGCCGGCCATCGGTAATATCCCATAGCTGAATGCTATGCCGAAGATCACAGCTCACAACCAAGTCATGCTGAGGAATTTCTAGCGCATCTAGGACTAGATCGGTATGGCCAGAAAGCCGTCGCAACAAAATTTTAGTTTCAGCGTCAATAACTTTCCAAACATTCACGATGAAATCATTTCCTGATCCTAGAAGTAGGGCTGACGACTCACAAAACCGCAACATAAGCTGTGCGGTTGTAGTGGTGAGTCCCAGGTT
Source organism: Phytophthora fragariaefolia (assembly GCA_030267785.1). Taxonomy (NCBI): domain Eukaryota; phylum Oomycota; class Peronosporomycetes; order Peronosporales; family Peronosporaceae; genus Phytophthora; species Phytophthora fragariaefolia. The sequence goes on from BSXT01003075.1 coordinate 11,340, forward strand.
CTTCAAAAGTGCAAACTCTTTGGCAGGTCTAAGGCTGCTACTACATGCAGTTGCTGTGAGCCGAGACTCACTCATCTCGTAAAATGAAATGGTAAAATCTGTCGTACTGACAGCAAACCACTGAAAACGATGAATGAAGACAGCATCCAAGACCAAAATACTGGAACCTGTAGGGGGTGCTGCAGATGTGGGGGGGACAAATGCTACACCGTCACCCACAATAAATACGTCGTTTAAAGACATTCCAGTGTTCCCAGCGAGCACACTAGAAGACGATGCAGTGCCGCCGTTTGCCTGATTCTGCTTCTCGCTCGATACATTCACCTCGGTCACGAACTTACCGTCACTCGTGAAAATCTTGACTGACCGAGCTGCGCTTTCCACCACGAGGAACATGCGAAATTCAGCTGACCACTTGAGCTTCTCGATTCCCACACTAACCGGGTTGGCTACCGTGCTCGCACTTGCGGGGCCGCGTGAGTTCAAATCTGAAATCGGAACTGTAGCTGAGGTTGTCTTGAGAGACTTCTTCTTATCTCGTTCATATCGGTGCTTTAGAGAGGCAACCTGAGTTCGGGTTGCTACCATCCCGGCATCGACACAAAAACTCGTGAATTCTTCGAACTCCATTACACCATCACCGTTGATATCAATATCATCAAACAGATCCACGAGAGCACTCACGCTAGCTGCTTTTTCTGTTGCTGTCTTCGGACGAGGCAGTCCAGGTAGTACGATTTCCACAAAATCCAGCAACGGCAACCCGCCACCCAACCTCTCCTCACGCTCACGAAACGCGTTCGCGATGGATGAGAAGCCAGCACCTTTGAGACGCATCATTATGTCCATGGTGAAGGAATTGAGGCTGAACACCAGCTCGCGACTCAAACAACTGCACTCGGCTCGACGGCAGTCGGTTCGAGTAAGTCAACCGTCGGCAATGAAAATAGTGTCCGTCCTCGTGATCGGTAAAAGCTGAGGCATTCATTTCTGAAAAACTTTGCCGAGGTTACAATTGAGCATCGTATGGCCTGGTTTGATTGAAATTGAAATTACAAGCTAGCTATAAATTGCCTAACTAATAAGACAAATTCCTGTCTACAGTAACCCACAGAGCTGCACTACTAGATCCTGCGCGCCCCATCAAGCATTTTACCACGAAGGCTAGGATGGCTCATGGCCCGTGCGAAGGTCCGCAATTCCTTCATCTTGTGCGCGAAGAAGACCGTGTCAAAGTAGTACTGTTGAAGTGCCCTATTGGCGCGCTGTTCACGATCACGGGCAGTCAAATTCTTCAAAATACCAACCACCGTGTTGCACATGTCGTCCTTTCCAAAGTTCGCCACTAGCCCGGAGACATTGCGCAACGCGTGCTCCTTGGAAGATACGCCCCCCATAAACTGCTCGCCGTATGCGCCAACGCTGGCTCGAACAAGTGCACCTGACGATGGTGTGATAAGTTCATTCATCGGCGGAGCATCTGTCGTGATAATAAATGCGTTTGAAGATCGTGCTTGGTTAATGTAGTGACCATAGCCCTCCATCGTACTCGGACACAAGAAGTACCGGCCTTGGGCGATGACACGTCCAAAATCTCTAGCCGATAGTCCGCCTGTGTGCAGACGGACGTTGTTGCTATCTCTGATTCGCATTTCGTAGTCACTGAATGAGCTATTATAGAGCTCTTGATCCACGTAAAAGTCCAGCGGTGGGAACTTTGGTTGTTCAAGCCAGCAATCTAGCACTTGCCTTGTTCCCTTTTGAATGCTTTTGCCAGCCGTGTGCAAGAATGACATATCCGAGAAGTTCTTCGCTGGCAGTGCAGCTGCTTGGCTTGCACTTAAGTTGTTTTTGAGCATTAATGCCAAGTTTGTTGTCGTATGGCGCGTGTACACCACGCGTGTGCCTCGAGGATTGCCCTCCTGCCGAAACCATTTTCTCAAATATCGGGTGCATAAAGCTGTCTTGCACAGAATGACATCAGCATGCCAGTAGTGTGAGCTTTCAAGCTCATACATCTCGATGTTAGGCATAAGATATAATGGTTTGGTTGCCGGCCAGATATTTGCTTGAGGAATCCCCTCCCAGTAGTGGTTGAAGAACATCATAGGTGTGTTCGGGCACAAGTCGTGGTACGTAACGGATCGATTATTTTTTACGTCGTCAAACTTGAGTTCCAATACCCATCGTGGTAACATCCTTGATTCCAGGACTGTAAGTCACAGAATAATAGATTAAATAACATACTTGAAGTATTAAACAAATCACACCGCTGCGTGGACGTACATTTAGTGTAGGCAGCCGCATCTTCGCAGTACCCGTATGAGCGCAGGTGGTCAGGCAGTAGGATATCTATGTCGGGGCATTTTCGCAGCTTTTCTAATAAATTTGGGTCGCTCCTATTCACTAACTCGTTCAGCTCATCGCTTTCACTTTGCCCAGCACGCCCAAACGTCCAAGGAATTACACTCGTTTTGTGCTTGACGCAGCCTCGGTGCAAGGCGCTTTCGTGGAGAATATCCCTCGCCTTGATATGCTTACTCCAGTCCGTCTTAAATATTTCTTCGGGGTAGAAAGTGGCATTGAACAATAGAGACTCGTCCGAAGTATCGAGCACCGGAGAGGCCTCTTCAGCAGCGTCCAGAATGTGTTGCACCTGACTAATTGTCGTGAGGTTTGAAGTCACCTGAGATAGCTCTACCGAAATGGTCCACAATGTCAAAGCCAGGGGTGCGCACAGCAGCAGAGGCAGCAGGTGCGGCCGCGACTTGCTAACTCTATCTCGTCTGCTCTTACTGGGGCTTGGCTCCAACGCGGCTTCGAAGACTTCTCGAGGGACAACGACAGATTTTCTCATGACAACAATACCGGTAAGTTCAAGACTGTGCCATGCAACTTCGACACCCCGTCAGCTTTTATCCGAGGGGACGGACGCATGTACTAACCGCCAGAAACGGACCCTCCTGAACGTTTTGCCCACCCGCTTCGTGGAAGTTTGTTTGCCTTACCAGAGCACGCACTAGTAAACGGCATTTATATAACACAACTTTAATCAATCCACGTACGTTTATTTAGTGTAAGCTGCCGAGTCTTCACGGTGCGCGGAGTTGCGGGCTCCTCCAGGAAGCATAATGCCGACGATAGTACCATGTCGGATCTTCTCCAACGCTGCAGATCATCTCGCCCCTCCACGTGTTGATGCTCCTCGCTTTCGCTCTCTCAGACTGTCTGAACGTTCACGGGACCACATTGTCCTTGTGCTCATAGCACCCTCGATTCAGTCTTTCTCCGCTATACGCTGACTTCAGTCCGTCTAGAGAATTGCGTCCGGGTACTTGCCATAAAAAGTCGTCGTGCTGGATCGGATGAAGCGCTTCCAGTCATCTAGTGACAAGCTGCTCACTATCGCATACAAAGCCAATGCCGATGGAAAGCAGAAGAGCAGAGACAGCAGCAACGGTCGTGCTGCCCTATCGAGCTCGGTCTGAAGCGTGGAGTGGCGAATCTGAATCGAATTCTGCTAACCACTGGACTTTCACGGCTGCTATCGGTACGCCTGCCAGTCAGGGTCATGTTTTCATTGCAGCGCTCAGGAGACGTTGGTGCGGAGCGACAATACTCAAGGATCACCTTTATTCATCGAGGGCGCCCAAAATTGTGCTTAAGACGGCGTGTCCTCGGTCACGCCACACCGCAGCTATCTGTGAGCGAATTCACTGCTTCAACGTTGGTGTCGGCGTGGTTTTCAGCTCGTCGTCGTGCCGCCTTAGCGTACCGTGCGAGCGCCCGAGGTGGCTTTGAGCTCGGGCGAAGTCGCGGAGCTCCTGCATTTTTTGCGCGAAGAAAACCGTGTCGAAGTAATACTGCTGCAACGCCTTGTCGGCGCGTGCGGCGCGCTCTTCCGGTGTAGTGCTTTTGAGTGTGTTCAACACAGCATCGCACACGGCCCGGCCGGCGAAGTCAGCTACGAAACCCGGTACGCCACGCAGGGCGTGGTCCTTCTTGGACTTGCCTCCTAAGAACTGGCCGTCGTGCGCGATCGACCTTGCTTTGATCAGTGCACCAGACGACGGCGTGATCAGCTCGTTCATCGGCGCTACATCGGTTGTGAAGATGAAGGCGCGAGATGATCGCGCCTGGTTAATGTAATGGCCGTACCCTTCCTGTAGGCTCGGGCACATGAAGAAGGACGCATCGGTGATTAGGCGGCCGAAGGCTGCAGGATCCAACCGTCCTGTATGGAGGCGAACGTTTGGGCTCTTGTCTATCCGCTTTGCATACCTCGCCTTAAACGCTCCGTCGAATAGATCTTGAGCCATATGCAGATCCAACGGCGGTAGATCAGGTCGAGCCAGCCAGCAGTCCAGCACCTGGCGTGTGCCCTTCTGGATACTTGTGCCAGCCGTATGCAAGAACGTCACGTCGGAGAAGTTCTTCTCGGGCCTCGCGCTAGCCTCGCTGGCGCTCAACTGACTCTTGTACGTCAGCGCCAAGTTGGACGTCGTGTGGCGTGTGTAGAGCACCCTCGTTCCTCTCGGGTTGCCCTCCTGCTTGAACCACTTTCGCAGGTACCTTGCGCACAGCGCCGTCTTGCACAGCACCACATCCGCCCTCCAGTAGTGCTCGCTCTCCAGCTCGTACATTTCGATGTTGGGCATGAGGTACAGCGGCTTGGCAGCGGGCCAGTCCGGCGCGTCGGGCAGCTCCTCCCAGTAGTGGTTGAAGAAGATCATGGGCGTGTTGGGGCACAGGTCGTGGTACGTGACCGAGCGGTTCCTCGCGTCGTCGCGGAACTTGTGCTCCAGCACCCAGCGCGGCAGCATCCTCGACTCCAGAACTGCAGCAGCATCAGTAGCATCCATCGTCAGTGTCGTGTGTGAGGCGAAGCGGAGGTCTGCCGCCACGTGTGCCACACGCACATTTGGTGTACGCCGCGGCGTCCTCGCAGTAGCCGAAGGAGCGCAGCCCCTCGGGCAGGAACAGGTCGACGTCGGGGCACTGGCGCAGCTTGACCAGCAGCTGCGGGTCGCTCTCGTCGAGCAGCTGCGCCGCGTCCTGCGCCGCGTCCTGCTGGCCGAAGCGCCACGACACGACGCTCTGCTTGTGCTGGACGCAGCCGCGGTGCAGCGCCGCCTCGTGCAGGATGTCGCGCTCCTTGATGCGCCGGCTCCAGTCCGTGCGGAACACCGCGTCCGGGTAGAAGGCGTCCGCGCCCGCGGGCGGCGCCTTGTCCGCGTCCTCGGCGGCGGCGGCCGCGTCCAGCAGGTGCAGCACGTCGCGATACTCCTCCGGGTCGGCGCCCGGCGCCTCGGGCGTCACGACCGCCAGCTCCAGCGCCAGCGCGCCCAGCGCCGCTGCCACCAACACGCCCAGCAGCAGCAGCAGCGAGCGGTGGCGCGACGCGCCCACGCTGCCCGAGCGCGCACGCGGCGGAGGGGCGTCAGCGACCATGGGCGTCGATTATGGGCTCAGACGGGCATTTTTTGGGCAAATCGTGGCTGGAATCAGATGGCGTGCGTCCGAGCGGTACATTGTACCACACAGGGCACGAGACGGAAGGAGCGGCAAGTTGTGTGGAAGGAAATGTTCCACGCGTGCCAGACAGCGTTACATACACATCCGTAGATACTACTATCTACTAGATAGACGACCGGTACTCGATCCGGTATGGACCAAAAATGCACAGATTACTGTAGCTGCGAGGAAGCGAACCGGAGACGCTGGCACGTGAAACGCCGGACAATCGTTGCGGCCTGGCTCAAAGGCGCCACCGACTGAGGGTTGGTGGATGCTGGCTGGCATTTCGGGGCCGAAGCGCGCAGACTGCGTACGGCACGATCACCGCAGTCCTGCGTACTTACGTAGTGGTAAGATTGCGAGCCCAGATCGAGCGCATCAGCGACTGCGTCAGGTGACGCTCAACTTTACCTTCGGCTTTCGCGGAAATTAGCCGCTCCATGTGCTCCTCCACATCATGGTGGCTCTTAAAAATCGCCCTCCTTGATTTCCAAATCCTGATCCTAAACCCACCTTTCCGCGTCCAATTCCAGGTAGAACTCTGCCTCTCATGGTCGCGTTAGCGTTTCAACTTCTGTCAAACGCCTCCCCGTCCATATCCCATTCTGCATCGTCTCGCGCGTGCACCATCGCGCTCCCACTCTTTTTACGCTCCGATTTATCCTCCAGCCCGCGCAGCGAGATGCCAGCCAGATCATCGTCGCGGAGCCACAACCCGCTCGGCTGCCTATCCCTCGGCCCCCGAGGCGCCGACGGACGGGCGTCACTTTCTCTCTGCGCGTCCTCGGCGGCAGGCAGCAGCATGCGCGACGACGAGGCCCCGGCCGCGGGCCGCTCCACGAGCCTCTGGATCCGCGGCGTCCTGGCGCTGCTGCTGGCCACGGGGCTGCTGGCGCTGGCGCTCGAGGCCTCGACGCTCGACTTCCAGCCGCGGCTGCGGCGCGTGGCGCACAGCTTCGGCGGCGGCGGCGGCGGCACGGGCAACGCCCAGCAGCTGTTGCAGCGCCGGCGACCGCGCGCGGGCTCGGGCAGCGGCGGCGGACAGCCGCAGGACGCCACCGTGTCGCTGGAGGAGCTGCTGCAGCTGCAGAACGCGTCCAGGGCCAGCGCCAACGCCAGCGACGAGGTGGCGCCCGACGACCTGTTCCACCTCAGCCTGCTGCACGGCGCGTGCGTCACGCACAAGGACGCGATCGTCACGTGGGAGTTCGGCGCCCCCGGGCCGCTCCAAGACGACGAGGAGCACAACTTGGCCACGCTGGTCCACGAGGACGACCCGGACCTGCTGCAGGTACTCAAGCAGTGCCCCGACGTGGACCTGTTCCTGCCGTCAGGGGTCAGGAACAACGGATACTGCGAGGACACCGTGGCGTACACCAAGTACTTGAAGACGAGGCTGCTGCCGCTCTGGGCGCTGACCAAGGAGATATACGACCCGGAGCTCGGACGCAAGGTGGACTACTTTGACCTGTGCCCCAACACGGCGATGCTCTTCTTCCAGCACTATTGGGAGGACATCCCATCGTCGCCGCGGTGGCCCAAGAACAAGAAAATGTATCTCATGCCGAATATCGAGATGTGGGAGCTCGATGAGAACCATTTCTGGCGTGTCGACGTCGTGTTGTGCAAGACCCGCATTTGTGAGGACCGCGTGAACAAATGGTACGAACAGAGGGGTAATCCTCGCGAGACGAAGGTGATCTACACCAAACACACGTCTTCGGATCAGGCCAGCTACGCACGACGCGTTTTAGGAGACGAAGTTAAGCCCAAGAACTTTAGCGACGTGAAGTTTATCCACACCGTCGGCGGAAGCTACTGGAAGGGCACGAGGCAAGTGATTGAGTGCTGGCTGTCGCGGCCACACTTCCCACCGCTCGATTTGTACATTCACAAGTGGGCGTACGAAGGCATGTTTAAGGGCCCGTACGACAAGCGCATTCCCAAAAGCCAGATCAGACTTACGACGGACGAGGTGGATGCCAACACATTCACGAAAGCGATTGCTGAAAGCTCATACTTCTTATGCCCCAGTCGGATGGAGGGATATGGTCACTACATGAACCAAGCACGAGCTTCCGGCGGCGTTATCATTACCACTGACATGGATCCGATGAAAGAGCTCATCGAGAATGATGCCATGGGTCTCCGTGTGAGGGCGCGGCCCGGACACGACCGCAACATTTTCTTGGGTGGTAAAAGCAAGAAGCGTATGGGGCTTCGCGACGTACCAGGAATGGTGGCGTATTTCAGTTCCAGAGACTTGTGTAACACGGTGGAACACCTTCTCAACGATATCACCATTGAACAACGGAAAGAAATGGGTGAAAATGCTCGGAGGCAGTATCACAAGGATACCAAATTCTTCGAGCAAGCGATGCTTGGTCTGCGTGTGCTAGCTCGGCGAGATGCCAATTCAGTCAGTGAACAAAACAGCGTGGAAGACGACATGGAAGTGATTTCCAGTGATGTACAAAAGCATCTTCGCGATCGGCCTACCACAGGGTGATTGAGGAAACGAATAGAGATTTATAGTTTTAAGTAATAGGACCAGCACAGGCAGCATCTACCAAAGTGCACATACTACTACATTTTGAGTGTTTGCGTGCTCAATTAGTACGCGTCAAGCATCCTGATGTGTTTATACCTGGGCTAGCTTTCTCTCAGGTTTGGTCTAGCGAACTCGCGCAACTTCCGCATGGAGCTGGCAAAGTACTTCGTGTCTTCGTGGTACTGATGGCGGGCACGGGCGCCCATAGTCGCACGCTGCTCAGGCGTCGTCGATGAAATGAAATCTCGAACAGCATTGCAGAGCCCACGCGAATTATACCTGACCAAGAGACCATCCGGGTCTTGCAACCCGTGCACTCCTCGAAATCTACCACCTAGCAGCATTTTCGGGTCGTGCTGAGTTCGTGCCGGTACCAGTACACCCATTTCGTTCGAGACAATCAACTCGTTCATGGGGTGGGCATCCGTGGTGAACACGACACCGCCGGATGCGCGCGCTTGGTTGATGTAGTGACCGTATCCTTCACTTCGACTGGGGCACATAAAGAAGGCTGACTCGGCAGTCAGCTTGCTGAAGTCTTGAGGCTCCAGCATGCCATGCTCAACGTGAATCGGACTGCGAGCACGATCAAGTCGGCGCTTGTAAGATGGCTGGAAGAGGAAGTTGAAAGAGCTATCATCAATATAGACGTTCAGTTGAGGTAACCCCGATGCCATGACCCAGCAATCCACCAGCTCACGTGTGCCTTTCCAAACGCTTGTGCCGGCGGTGTGGATGAACTTGACGTCTTTAAAGTCTTTCGGAGCGATAGACTCCTTGCCTAGTCGCTGTCGCGCAAACTCCGCTTGGTCCGACGACGTGTGTTTCGTGTAGAACACCTTGGCGTCGCGCGGGTTGCCGTTCTGCGCATACCACCTCGTCACGCGGTCGTAGCACACCTTGGTCTTGCACAGCACAGCATCAACCCCCCAATAGTGCGACGGGGTCAGCTCGTTCATCTCGATGTTGGGCATCAAATAGATCGGCTTGTCCTTCGGCCAGCGCGGGGACTCCGGCACGCCGTCCCAGTAGTGATTAAAGAAGATCATGGGTGTCTTGGGGCACAAGTCGAAGTAGTCCACATGGCGCCCCAGCTCTGGGTCGTGGAACTTGGTCTCCAGCACCCACATCGGTAGCAGTCGCGACTCGAGATCTGAGCCGCCCCAAGCGAAGCGAAGCAAAGCAAAGCAAAGCAAAACAACCAACCAACAAACAAACAACGTCACCGCCTTGCCCACCTCGCTCAGTAGCTTCAGCACGGCACCGCACACTTGGCGTACGCAGCTGCGTCCTCGCAGTATCCGTTGCCTCGCAGCCCCAGCGGCAGGAAGATGTCGACGTCGGGACAGTGCCGCAGCGTTTCCAGCAAGTTCGAGTCATTCCGCTGCAGCAGCGCGTCGCCGTTGCTCGCCGTCGCGTTCGGCAGCTGGTGGCCGCCCGGCGCCCCCAAGTGCCACGGCACCACCGCGTCCACGTGCGAGACGCAGGCCTCGTGCAGCAGACTGTGGTGCAGCCGCTCGGCGGCCGGGACGTCTGCCCCCCGCGTCTGCGTCCGTGACGCGGCGTCTGCCACTGCGTCGCGCGGCCACGAGGCGCCGAGACGCGCGGCCCCGTGCAGCGCCAGCGCCAGCGTCTCGAGCGCCAGCAGCGCCACCAAGCAGCCGCGTAGCCAGATCCGGCGCGCGCCCAGCTTCTTCATGGATGCGCCCGGAGCCGAGCAGGTCCCAGCGGCACTTGAACATTGTCGTGGAGTCACACGTCATGCGCGTGAGACGGGGGGGGGACAGGGCGATGCACAGAGTACCGGTACAGTACCAGTTCTGTACATGGACAGGCCAGTGGCGGGCTGGAGGCACGGTGTGGACCACACGGCGTGTGACACGGAGCTGTCAGGAGCTGCGTGCGTCAGTTCCCAAGCGGCCATCGAGACATGACGGCGGCCAAGCCCCGGCCGCAGCTTTGGCTGCTCCGCGTGCTGGCGGCGCTCGTGGCTCTCGCACTGCTGTCGCTGGCGCTGCAGGCCTCGTCGCTGCTGGGCAGCGAGCAGCTCGCGCGCGGCGCGCGGCTGCGTCGAGCCATCGGCTTCCGCCTGCCGTGGCGCCACCGCAGCGGCGACGCGGCCCCCGCGCGACCAGAGCTGAGCCAGCAATGGGCCGAGGACGACGAGGTGTCGGTCGAGGACTCGCTGCACCTGAGCCTGCTGCACGAGCGCTGCGTGGCCGAAACGGACGCCGTGCTGCCGTGGCAGTTCGGCAGCCCCGGCCACCAGCTGCCCAACGCCTCGGCCAGCAACGCCGACGTGCTCGTGCACCGCAACGACTCGGACATGCTGAGCAAACTCAGGCAGTGCCCCGACGTGGACGTTTTGCTGCCGCACCACTTGCACGGCAACGGGTATTGCGAAGACGCAGCGGCGTACGTCAAGTGTACGAGCTGCTTCCACTGAGCGGAGAGCTGCAGCGGGTGGCCACTCATTGATGGAATTGTTTTTGGTGTGTTGCCGACGTAGACTTACAGTCGAGGCTACTGCCGATCTGGGCGCTGCAGGTGAAGATGTACGATGAGGAGCTGGGACGCGAGGTGGACTACTTCGACTTGTGCCCGAAGACGCCCATGATCTTCTTCAACCATTACTGGGACGATGTGCCGTCCATGCCGCGCTGGCCGGCGGATAAACCCATTTATCTCATGCCAAACATCGAGATGATCGAGCTCACGCCCGAATTCTACTGGAAAGTGGACGCCGTGCTGTGCAAGACGCAGGTTTGTTTCGACAGAGTTACGAGATGGTACGATCAAGAGGGAAACCCACGCAACGCAGAGGTTTTCATGACGAAGCACACGTCCTCAGATCAAGCCCTGTTTGCACGCAAGAGACTCGGAGAAGAAACCATCGCGCCAAAGGACTTTTCCCATGTAAAGTTTCTGCACACACCCGGCACTAGCATTTGGAAAGGAACCAGAGCCGTCCTGGATTGCTGGACTTCGACGGCAGATCTCCCGCCGCTGGATGTGTACATTGATGAAAGCGCATACAACTACATGATGCCGGCGCCGTACCACAAGAAGCTGCAGTTTAGCCGCAGCCCGGTCAATGTCCATTTGGGTATGCTCGAGCACTCAAACTTTACCAAACTTACCGCTGAGGCTGCATTCCACATGTGTCCAAGCCGGAGTGAAGGCTATGGCCACTACATTAACCAGGCGCGTGCATCTGGGGCCGTCGTCGTGACTACAGATGCAGCTCCGATGAACGAGCTCATTACCTCGAGAGAAATGGGGGTGTTGGTCCAAGCCACACTTCAGAAGGACGACAGAATGCTTCTGGGCGGCAAGTACAAGGGAGAGCACGGGCTGAAGAATGTCAATGGACTCATCGCTGTATTCTCCTCCTATCACCTCTGCCAAACAGTCAAAGCCATGATCAAGTCCACAAGCCCCGAACAACGAGCAGCCATGGGAGACAACGCTCGCAAGCAATACCACGAAGATACCAAGTTCTTTGCTGATTCGATGCGAGAGTTGCGCGAGTTTGCAAGGAATGCATGAAGATGTATGGCCTTGTATGGAGTTTGATAGTACTAGTATTAAATAGTCGTGATCAGTGTGGTCATTCTGTGTAATGTGAAGTTGAAGAGAAGCAATACGTGTAGTACTTGGCGCTGAAATCCTAGTCAAGCCGATACAGTAGCAGCACACCGGGACGGGTAGACGAGCGTGGTCTATCTGCGCATGTATCCATGTATCACTATGCCGTCGGACCGACTCGGTACCATGTGCTTGTCCCGAAAGCCAGTGACGCAGCGTGCCATGAATACGAGAAGCTGTGTGAAGATTTGAAGCCGCAGTCTCCACGTGGACTTCACCGTGGAGTGGCATCAGTTATTTTGCCACCGAGTTTGCCGTCATGGACAAGGCGAGCGCAGTGGAGACTTCACGCGGCCGCCGGAGCTGGTTGTGCCTCCTGTTGGTGCCCCTCCTGGCTGTTGGAGCTCTTACGCTCGTGGTGGAGACATCGACGCTCGGAGTGTCAACTGGCTTGCATCGGTTGACGTGGCTCAGTCGGTTTAACAACGTGCTGCCTCCTGGTGAAGCTGTGCCGGATGAGGACCTGCTGCACCTGAATCTGTTGCATGAAGTTTGCATGATGGACACGAATGCGTCGCTGCCGTGGCAGTTCGGCTCGCCAGGGAATCAGCTTGTTGGCGGGATTGCCAATAATTCCCAGGTACTGGTGCACCAGAAGGACAAGGACCTGCTACAGAGACTACGGCAATGCGCAGACGTTGATGTCTTCTTACCGCATAACGTGCGTACCAACGGATATTGCGAGGATGCTGTTGCCTACGTCAAGTGTAAGTTTGTACTACAGTAGTAGTAGTTGCTGAAGCGAAGATCCGCGCGGTTCAAACTAATGGTCGTGGTTTGCATTGATTGAGATCAGACTTGAAGTCTCGGTTACTGCCAGAATGGATTCTCGAAGTTAAGCTCTACGACCCTAAGCTCGGACGAGAAGTAGATTATTTCGACCTGTGCCCGAAGACACCTATGCTCTTCCTTGATCATAATTGGGGTGGGATCACGAAGTCCCCGCGCTGGCCACGGTACAAGCCTGTGTACATGATGCCCAATATCGAGATCGTTGAGGTTACACCAGTGCACTATTGGCGTGTTGATGCCGTGCTGTGCAAGACTAACGAATGCTACGATCGCGTGACGCGGTGGTACGAGCAAGAGGGCAATCCGCGCAACGCAAAGGTTTTCTATACGAGACACACATCGTCAGATCTGGCACTATTCGCTCGCAAGCGCTTTGGCGAATATGGTGTGGTACCTAAGGATTTCTCGGAGATCAAGTTTCTTCACACTGCTGGTACCAGCTCTTCGAAAGGCACGAGAGAGGTTGTGGAATGCTGGACTTACACTTCGGGTTTGCCTCCACTTGATGTGTATATTGACCGAAAGCCCTTCTATCGCTTATTCCCTGCCTCGTATAAGATGAAGGTTGCTCGCAGTCTCAGTCCGATCAACATTCACTTGGGCACCATGAAGCGCTTGAATTTCAGCAAATTGACCGCAGATGCCTCATTTGTTATCAACCCGAGCTATAGTGAAGGTTATGGCCACATCATTAATCAGGCACGGGCTTCTGGTGCTTTAGTGCTCACGACTGATATGCCTCCCATGAATGAGTTGATCATCGCGAATGAGACGGGGATACTGATCTCTGTCAAGCGTCAAAGGCATCCCATGGTAATGCTCGGCGGCAAGTACAAAGGTGCCCACGGTTTGACCGGCGTCGAGGGGCTTGTGGCTTCTTTTGAAAGTTATGATGTTTGTTCAGCGGTAAAGTGGCTGGTCGAGTCCACGACTCCCGGAGAACGAGCAGACATGGCCTTCAACGCTCGTCGCCAGTACCATGCTGATACCAAATATTTTGCCAGTGCAATGGAGGAACTGCGAAAATTCGCTAAGAAATAACATGCTATCGATACGGCGAAGTATTTCCCTATTGGTCTCATTGGTTGCTTGTGGGTAACACTCTGCAGGCACCTCTCGTGGAGCCCCATCGAAGGGGGTTCCATTTCGAAAGCATTATCATTGTCAAGAGCATGATATTTGTACTTCGAAGTACATGTATTATATTTGGGGTGTACATGTAATAGAGCAACGTGCAGTCTTTGGTACATTACTACTATGTAGTACTATTAATAGTGTACAAGTTGTGCTTGTTCAGTGCCAATACTTCTACTGTACTACATGTACAGCGTCGGACAGAATGTAACTGCCACGTGCAAATCACACAGTAAGATCATATACGCCATTTAGAACCAATCAAAACGCTTAAAATTATATAATTTAACCAATCAGATACATCGATCCAGATGCTAATTTTGAGGCTGTCAGTCGGTAATATGGAGGCAGCCGTGGACGATCCGTTAAGCGTGGATAGCGTAGAGCCGCCGGACCCTTTAGCAGCACGAGGCGCTGCCACCCCTAAGAAGCGGAGAAAACGCTACAGTCTCAAAGACAAGCGAGAGGCTCTGCGTGCTGTTCAAGGCCTCAGCCAGCGCGAGGCAGCGCGGCAGCAGGACGTCCCGCGCTGGACACTCAACGGGTGGCGCGGGGCCGAGGAC
>BSXT01003076.1:0-19269 GCA_030267785.1 Phytophthora fragariaefolia
AATACACAAACAATTCCGCTTGAGAAAACGTCTTAGAAACTCAATGTTTGCTTGCCGAGATCGACTTGCAAACAGCTCAGCATCGTATCTAGCGTGCATCAGAAGCAAACACTGCATGGAAACACACAAAGAGCGATTTTTTCGCATATCTGTAATCCAATTTAGCAAGCTGCAGCGCAAAACGCGAGTTAGTTTTACCAATACTAGTTACAAAATGAAAAAGTCACTACCTTTGCTCGAGCTCAGGTTTTTTTACGTATTGCGTCGACCGAGTTTTTGTTGTAGCATAGAATTTATTCGGTGGGGCACGCTCGATCTCGCTCTTTGACCGCTTCCACCGGTAGATAGTGGAGCGACGCACGTCAACAGCGTCCGCTGATGCGGTTATTGAGGTGGACTCGTCCAGGCGAGAAAGCACACGTAGTTTTACTCTATTTTTGTTCTTTGGTCGCCGCGTCATTTTTGCTAATATGACGGACGGAGGACATTTTGGCGCGCAACCGAAACGGTTGGCGCGCAAGGACAGACTTTTTACGTCTGTAAGAAGTCACCGACTGTTTATGCATTTAATACTAGAGATGAACTTTTTACATGTGTAGCACTGGATCCGTGTTATACGGTATATTTCAGGAGCCAGACGATTACGCGGCGCCGTCTATACTAATATTCAACAGTCTCCTTATTACGATACAGCTTGAAATACGTAGGATTTGCTTATCCATGTTTTATTGACAATTACCATCCAGTATGCTAATAGCCTTTGGAAGTGAATATATTTTATTTTTGCAGTCACTGAACGTTCGACTGACTAATCACACTTGCGCGCGTCGCGAAACGGGACGGTTTGCCTCAATTACTGCAGCAAGTACAGTACAATATTTGTATCCATTTATAAAAAATCGTTGATGGTCACTAAAGTTAGCGCGAGAGCGCACCACGCCTCGATTTCTGCTAGAAAATTGACGCCATTCGTTCACCTTACCTTGTCAGTACATGTAATGCTGTGGGACAGCAGTTAATTCAGCTTGTAATCCCCTGAAAAAAGGACCGTGCTGACCACCCGCGAAGAATCAATAAGACCTGCCTCGCCTCCAGCAAGTGTATCCGGAGCTTGTCTACGCGGTAGCCGGTGTGCATGTAAGATCGACGGAGTAGCCCGGCGGAACAGCCCGCTCCACATCTGATCCTCGCTGCTTTTGAAAAATAACGCGAGAAACACGGCCTGCCGCGATCATGCCGTGGCGTTTGCCGCGATGGTCGACACACACTTCCGACCCCTTTCGCCTCCTTGAGGCTCTGGTCATGTCACTAAAGCGAGACCTAGTCCTCACCCGCAGCGATGAGACAACCGTCTCGGCCCGTCAATGCGCCTCGTTTACTTCGTTCGATTGCCCCAACCTCGAGCCGAAATGGAGGCCACCTGCACTCCTTGTCTCGAAAAGACCGCGCGTGTCCACCGCTCCAGATCCTGCCCTCCAGTCGCGTCGTGTGACGCCATCGCGGCAATCTTTCCGACACGTTCCTCCGCCCGATTACTGCCACGCTAATTATACGCCCGACCCGGCAGTCGCGATTTCTCCCCAGGGCCGAGCGCATTCACTCTCGCCCGCACTCCCGCACGCCGCACGCCGCCATGGACCGCCGCGAGAGCGACGCCGGCGCCGCGGACGAGCCGCGCGCGGCGCAGGCGCAGTACCACCGCCTGCAGCCGTCGCCCGCGGCGGGCGCGAACCCGGCGCGCTACTTCCACCGCAACCAGACGGTGGACGTGCTGCCGCGGCAGCCCGCGGGGCCGTCGGACCTGCCGCAGGCGCGCGCCAGCTCGGAGCTCTTCCGCACGCTCACGTCCAGCCAGCTGCTCAACTTCCGCCAGCGCCTGCTGGACGACGGCGCGGGCGACGCGCCCACGGCGCGCCAGGGCACGGCGCAGCCGCAGCCCGGCTACCTGCGCAGCGAGAGCTGGCGCATGTTCTACCGCAACCTGCCGCGCTCGCTGCGCTTCCGCCAGAACACGCGCTCCACCACGCGCTACATGGACCCGGCCAACGCCGCGTCGCTGCGCTCGCGCGTGCGCGCGCGCAAGCAGGAGGAGCAGGCGCGCAACGAGGGCCGCGCCGGCCAGGGCTCGCCCGTGCCCGCGCGCGAGCTCACGGACTTCGAGCGCGAGATGGCCAACGCGCGCGGCGGCACCGCCACCGACACCAGCAGCGCGCACAACGCCGGCTCCTCCGCGGCGCCCAGCGTTACGCCCAAGGCCAGCAGCAGCAGCCACAAGCTGCTCGGCCGCATGAGCAGCCTCCTGTCCGTGGACTCGCAGGGCGCGCCGCACAGCCAGCGCAAGCAGTACAAGATCGTCAAGATCAACGACGGAGGCAACGTGCCCCAGCGGGAGCCCGTGGCCTCCGCCGACGGAGTCGACGGGGCCGACGCCGCAGAAGAGGGCGAGGAGTTTTTCGCGTCCAACGAGGTCAAGACCTCGCAGTACACGTGGTGGAGCTTCGTGCCGGTGTTCCTGTACTTGACGTTCCAGAAGACGGCCAATTTGTACTTCCTGCTCATCGGCATTTTCCAGATCATCCCGTCGGTCTCGCCGACGGACGGCGTTCCGCTGCAGTTTATCCCTCTTGCCATCGTGATTGTCATCGACGCTATCTTCGCCGGGTATGAGGACTACAAGCGACACATGGCGGACGACCTAGCGAACTCGGCCAAGACGCGAGTATTTAATCGCCAGCTGCGCGAGTTCGAGGAGGTGGAGTGGCGCGAGGTGAAAGTGGGCGACTTCATCAAGGTCGCAAATCATGAGATCCTGCCGGCAGACATCATGATTCTGGCTGTGATTCCGGCGGAAGGAGCACGCTCCGGCGGAAACATGGGACTCTGTTACGTCGAAACGAAGAACCTCGACGGTGAAACCAATCTCAAACTACGAGAAGCTCCTCAGCCCACCCGGAATATGTTTATGAACGAGGATGAAGCCGGGTACATTGTTCAAGGATACGTGGAGAGCGAGCTCCCGAACGGTGACATCAATACATACTCGGGCACGCTATACTTGGAGGAGAATCCGAATGGTGGCAACAATGAGGGGATCCCCCTATCGCTCAAAAACATGCTGCTCCGTGGCAGCAAACTGCGGAATACTAGCTACGTATACGGTTTGGTGATAAATACGGGCATTGACTCCAAGATTATGATGAGCTCTGGTGATGAGTTCCCTGTCAAGGTATCATCTATTGACGAAATGACTAACAGGCAGGTGATTGTTGTGGTCATCATTCTGGTGGTGATGTCGCTCATTGGTGCGATCGGAGACAGACTGTGGATGAATGGTCTTTATATTCCTACGTACTTGGAGCTGGGTAGCTGGGATGACAGTTTCATGGAAACGTTCGTGTACTTCTTTGCGACGTTAGCATCGATGGTCCCAATTACTCTCTACGTATCGATCACACTTGTGAAGGCCCTGCAAGGTTACTTTATGGAAAGTGACCTTGACATGTACGACGAAGAGAGTGGTACTCCGATGAGCGTTCGCAACATGCAGCTAAATGAACAACTTGGTCAAATTTCCCACATCTTTTCCGACAAAACAGGCACGCTTACATGCAACAAGATGGAGTTCCGTAAGTGCAGTATTGGTGGTCGTAGTTATGGCAAGGGTACAACTGCCATTGGTATCGCAGCTCGCATGCGAAGCGATTTCAAGGGTGATCCAATCATTGATGAAGAAACCGCAGACGAGAATGATTTTCCGGTGTTGGATGTACGGATGGAGGTCCCAGTCCCTAACGTGAATTTCAAGGACAAGAACTTTTGGCGGGATCTGCAGAATGAGAGTGACCCCCAGAGTGGAAAGATCGAAGAGTTTATGACTTTGTTGGCGTTATGCCACGGAGTCCTGATTGAGCGTCTCGATCCAACGGAAGAGGATGCTAGTCCTCCCGTTCACTATTCTGCATCCTCTCCTGATGAGCTTGCGCTTGTTTGCGGTGCTAAGTATTTTGGCTACGAATTCATTGACCGCCAGCCGGGAAGCGTTTCTATCAAGAAACCTGACGGTGTCGTGGATCAATACGACATTCTGGAAGTTTTTGAGTTCGATTCGAACCGAAAGCGTATGTCAGTGATTGTGCAGCGTCGTAAACGTGATGATGAGCTCCGTCTAATGTCTGAAGGTGAAGAGGAAGATGTGCTTCTTCTTACTAAGGGAGCTGATAGCATGTTATTCCCTCGCCTTTCCCCTATGTCTGCCAACAACGAGCGCATTCGTGAGTCAACGGAGAAACACCTGGAATCCTTTGCTCAAGATGGGCTGCGAACGCTGGTTGTATGCGCGAAGAAGATCAGCCCCCAAGCTTGGGAACAATTTTACGCTCAATATCGCCATGTGTCTGCTGATTTGAGTCAAGTTGAGGCAAAGTCGAAGGGAGAGCCCAACGCTATCGACCAACTTCAGGATGAGATGGAGTCAAACTTGGAGCTGTTGGGTGCGACTGCTATTGAAGATCGCCTCCAAGATGGTGTGCCAGAAGCGATGGAAAGCCTCGCTAAGGCTGGAATCTGCATTTGGGTGCTGACGGGGGACATGGAGGAAACGGCTATCAACATCGGATATGCTTGCCGATTGCTCAACAATGACATGGAACGACATGTGATCAATGCTGCAAAATATCGAACAAAGGGTGCGATTTTGCGAAAGCTGGACAAGATCTTCCACACAATTCATGACGCCAGCGATGATGCTTCGCGTACGTCAACCGTTGCTGCTCATTCTGTCTTGTCACCGCCATCTGGTCAAGTTGAGCACGCTTTGGTTATTGATGGAGCATCACTGAACAAGATATTGGAAGACCCGCTGCACAACTTGCATCTCCTGCGTGTATCGCTTCTCTGTAAAGTTGTTGTTGCCTGCCGTGTATCGCCTCAGCAGAAGGCACAGCTGGTCGAGTTGGTGAAGTTGAATGTGCCGGAGTCCCACACTTTATCCATTGGTGATGGTGCTAATGATGTCCCAATGATTCAGAGTGCACACATTGGTGTGGGCATCAGTGGACAAGAAGGTCTCCAAGCTGTGAACAGTTCTGATTATGCGTTGGGTCAGTTCCGTTTTCTGAGCAACTTGATTCTGGTTCATGGTCGTTGGAACTACAACCGAGTTGCAGCTCTGGTCGTCTACACATTTTACAAGAATATTGCGTACAACGTATCCATGTTTTGGTACACGTTGTGGCCTACCGGGTATTCGGGTACAATGATTTACTCGGCATTGATCCAGCAAGCTTACAACCTCTTCTTCACTGCTCTCCCGATCGTTGTTTTCTCAGCGTATGACAAGGATTTGCCAAAGAAAACAGTTCTAGAATTTCCGGCGCTTTATCACGCTGAGGTACGCAAGACTAGCTTCTTCACGCACATCATGTTCTGGAAGTGGATTTTCTTGGGCATCATCGACTCTGTGGGCATTTACTATGCGATTTTGGCAATCGGTTGGAATATCGAGCGTGGTGGCAACACCATCGAGTACCTATCAATGGAGACTCTTGGCTGGACCATTCTTTGCATTGTTGTCAATGCTCGATTCTGTCTGATGGTAAACACGTGGGATATTCTCGAAATTGGAAGCATGGCAATCACTATTTTGGCACTTTATTTCTTCCAGTACGTCATTGACCAGATTGATTGGTCGTACGACACGGATTCACTGCCGTGGCAATTCGGACGTTCGCAGTTCTGGCTTGGTCAAGTGTTTGCTGTGGTTGCTATCCTTTTTAAGGACTTTTTCTACGAGGGATGCCGCCGCCGCTTTGTCCCAGAGTACCTGGATCTGGTGAAGGAATCGCAGGACGAGAAGTCTGCTATCTCGCGTGAAGAGCTGGCTGAATTTAAGCCTCCCCAAGTCAACTATCTGAACCCAGAGCTGGCAGGAATGATCGACTACCAGGACCGTCGCGTACATGAGAGCGCTCCCGTCAGGTTTACGGCCCCGGGTCGCTCGAAGCTCTACACAGGTTTCGCGTTCGACCAGCCGGCTAACGTTGTCAACTGGATTCTGACTGGTACCAATAACTCTGGAGGCCAAAACAGCAGAAAGAGTATCAACGCTGACGTCCGCAACATCATCCTGAGCTCGGACGACCCGGTTTTCTTCGAGAACCAGCGCTACCAGCCGTTCTGCGGCTATGGCAGCTCGTTCCCTGGCTACCTTTTGCCGACTGACCGCAAGCG
Source organism: Phytophthora fragariaefolia (assembly GCA_030267785.1). Lineage (NCBI taxonomy): Eukaryota > Oomycota > Peronosporomycetes > Peronosporales > Peronosporaceae > Phytophthora > Phytophthora fragariaefolia. The sequence goes on from BSXT01003076.1 coordinate 6,229, forward strand.
TTGGAGTGATCGATCGGGCAAGATATATGCGCAGGCCATCCCTCTCGCTGGACTCGAGCTCAATCTGGACGTGCCCGGGTGCGATGCCGAAGGCTGGGTGTATGAGAACGACTTCGCCTTCTTCCCGTCAACTCCTCCTAATGAGAACGAGGAGGAGGAAGGGGACCTAGAGCTGGCACTAAGTACTGGCGACAGAAGTAGCAACGGCACATTCCTGTCGTCCCGGAGGAAGAACAAGAAGAAAAAGACCAAAAAGCCGCGGCCGCACCACGGTTTTGTCCGTCGTCGCGAGTGGAAGCTCTCGGAGGAGTTCAAGGCGCAGATGGAGGCCCGGCGCGCGTCCAACCTCAGCAACATTTCGGCGGTGCATGTTGAAGACGACCACAGACAGTCCAATGTGTCCACATGATGATGACCATGCTGATGTATTACCAAAAAGCACAACATGGCTCACCCGAATCATCATCTTATATAAAGCACAGATTTTGACTTGTACATGAGCTACCTCCGCAGGTAAAATAGTGAGCAACTCCAATACATTATCAAGGTCTACGGTGTGGCTGTATCTCTTAATTCGGATGTTGGGTACGCTGGTAAGCACATGCTGTACAACTGGCAAAAAGAATACTTCAAGTAACTAAAAAGCGAATGGTATGTACAGGGTAAGCTTCGTTGTAGATTATTGGACACTAGAACAGCTTAAAGCCGCAAAGTTCACTCGACGAACTTCTTGAACGCGTCGTTCTCGGCCAGCGCGGCGTCGTTGGCGATGGCGTTGAGCACAAGCGCCAGCTGCGTCTCGCGCTCCGCGATGAGCGCCGGGTTGTGCTTACCGCGCAGCTTGGAACCGAGTCCCGAGCCGGGCAGCGCCGGCAGACTCTTGGGGCTGCCGAGCGCGACCACGAGCGCCTTGAAGTCGCTGAAGCGCTTCTTGAAGGCGACGTCGCCTTCCACGGCCTCGACGGTGTAAAACACGACACCAGCCTCGTCGATCTCGTGGCCCGTGACCTTGTACACCTCCTTGGCAGGCACTGCAGCCTCTTCGGGGGCCGCAGTCTCAGCTTCGGGCTCGGCCACAGCGGGCGCGGACTCCTCCGCGACAGGCTCCTCGGGCTTAGCTTCTTCAACGGCCATAGGCTCAGCCTCAACAGCGGCGGGGGTCTCGTTCTCCGTCGGGTTGGAGACGACGACGTCCTCGGTCTTGGATTGCGCGCAGCCCATGGTTGATAGATAGGAAGCCTGGGGGACTTGGGTGGATCGAGGCGAGATCGATAGTGAGCAAGTGGCGGTGCGCAGCCGAGCGCGCAGAAGCGTCTGCTGGCCGGCAGAGGAGGCGAGAGGAGCGCCCATCGGCAGCTGGATGATAAGCCCCGTGCCTATACTGGCGGAGAAGCATGCGACGCGATGTTGCGCGTGTTACTCACCGGCGCGCGCGTGCGGCTGCCGAGCGCCGCGCCAAAGATACGAGCGGCTTAAGTCGCTTTTGCCGCGCGGTCGTGGGTGGCGCCGTGATCAGCAACGGGAAACTCGCCGGCAACGTGCAGGCAAGCAGCCCCAGTACATGGCGCCACGCGTGACGCGTGGGCTAAAGATCGGTGGTAGCTGATAAGCGACTTCCGCGCGATATGTCGCGCGGCTGAGAAGAAGCCAGCTGCCCGACGTTACGATCGCCGCTACGCGGCCACTGCTGCCAGGGGGGAAACGACAGGGCTGGGGATCTACCGAAAGATAGAGGTCGCTAAATGGAGGTGCAGGTTGGTCGGAGTCGGACCACGGCGCCGGCTCTCACGTTGAAGCTGCAGGCTCCACCGACATGGCTACAGCCATTATATCCTGCTGCATGCAAAGCAGCTATGCGTCAAAATGCGACGCAAGACGGCCGAAGAGATCAACAAGCTTGTTAACAGATTTACTAATGACACTACCCAGGCACGTGGGTGCGGCGCGCGCCGCTTTCTCTCGCTCTGCTCGCCTCCCGCCAGGCCGCTCACTTCCGTCTTGGAACTTACTATTTTCATATAAGATACGGGGACAACTACTCCTAGAGCTCGAACGCCGAGTGCAGCTTGAGAAGCGTGCGCAGCTCGTAGTGAGCCACGCTGGCGCTCGGGCGGTCGTTCGGGTTGAAACTTAAGCACCGGTCCGCCAGCTCGCGGATGTCTTCAGGGCAGTTATCTCCCAGGTCAGGCTTCTCTTCGCTTGTGACCTTGAGGACAATCAGCGCGTTCGTCACGCCCTCGAACGGCTTGATGCACGTAGCCAGCTCCGACAGGATCACACCAAACGAGTAGATGTCGGCCATCTCCGTGTAGCGCTCGCCGCGCAGCACCTCAGGCGCGATCCACGCCATCGTGCCGATGCCCGCAGTCATTGTCGTGTCCACCTGCCACTCGCGACTTACGCCAAAGTCGCTCAGCTTCGCCTCGTACGATGCGCTCAGCAGCACGTTCTTGGACTTGAGATCGCGGTGGATGATCGGAGACGGGAACGAGTGGAGATATACGATGGCCTCTAACACATCAAGAGCGATCGCAGCCTTGGCTGGCAGGATGGACGAGTTTTGGTACCAGTCAAACTCCTTCGGGTACATCTCTTGCCTTTCGTGCTGCTGCTTCAGCAGCATGTCCAGGTCGCCGTTGGGCATGTACTCCATCAGCACAGCCATGTCCGACAGCATGCTCCAGCTCACACCAATGAAACGCACAATCTTCGCGTGCGAGAGCGAAGAGATGAGCTTGATCTCATCGATGAACGCGCTCAGACACCGATCATCTGCAGCCTTCTCCGGCAGGATCTTTTTGACCACCACAGGGCGGCTCTGGTACGTTGCAAGGAACACGATACCGAACCCACCCTTAGCAATCGACCGCTCAATCTGCACCTCGTTCGCGGGAACGCGGTACTTGACAAGAGCAGACTCAATGGCTGTTCCGCCCATCATGGTGATTTTACCAGCACTGAAGATCGTGTTGTACGAACCCGAGTGCGGCTGATTGCTCGGGTTACTCGGATTACTTGGGTAGTTGCCACGGCCCGAGTGCGAAGCAGTATCCATGAGAGTGTTGTTGGCGAAGAAGTTGTCACCCATATCTCTCTGAGAGATGTCCTTGGTCTGGCGCACTCGGTACGTCCGGAAGGCAAACGCCGCGAGGGCCACAGCCAGAACGGCAGCAAGGCAGATCACCACAATGAGGATGGTGGAGTTGCTATTGCTGTTGACGATCGGAGTGGTGCTTGCGCTCTCTGCGCTCGACGACGATTTGGTTGACGAGTTGCCGTACGTGGACTCGAACAGCTCGTCTGAGATAACGCACAGACTGTAGCCAGAAACAGCCACAAGCTCGGCACCAGAGGTGGAGCAGCTAGTCTGAGCGACGACAGCGTTAAACGTATCGAGATCCTTGAAAGTGGAGTAGTCCGAGCGCGAGATCTCAAAGTTCGTGATTTCGTTTGAGCCAAAATCCAGCTTCGTAAGCGCTAGCGGGAACGAGACACCCTTGATAGACTCGATCGGGTTGCCTGAGAAGTTTAATGTCGTCACGCTGGACGGGAACGAGTACTTGTACAGCTCCGCGATCTGGTTGTTCGTGGCCGTAATTTGCACGACAGTGGAGGGAAATCCATCAGGCAGAGACGTGATTGTGTTGTACGAGAAATCGCTGCACGTCAAGAAAAAAAAACAGTCAGCATGTCTCCAACATATCCGATGATACAGTGCGGCAGACGCACATGTACTGCAAGCTGTCCGGGAAGCTCACGCCGCTTAAGCTAGAGAGCCCCGACTGCACAAGCGATAGATACTGAATGCTGTCCGGGAAGGTGGTGCCCTCCAATGTGGACAACTTCAGGTTGTGGATGTAAAGCAGCGTGAGCGAGGACGGGAAGGTCACGCCTGACACGGACGTGATAGGGTTACCTCCCAGGAAGAGCTGCGTCATCTTGTCGGGCAGACTCATGCCATCAAACGACGTGATGTCGTTCCAGCTCAGGTCCAGGTTCGTGACCGTGTCCGGGATCGCCAGCTTGCTGAAGGTCGTGAGCAAGTTCGATGTCAGCGTCCTGCAGCAGCATCAAGCAACAACAAGAACGTCACGTCAGCCCTGCACTGCCTTCCATCTCCAGCTCGTCAGCCAGCCAGCCAGCAACCGCACAATTTATTGAGCGTCGTCAGGTCCGTCAGCGACACCGAGGTGATGTTGTTCAGCGACAAGTCACTAGAGTTCAGACAAGTGTCCCGTCAGTCAGCTCCCCCAGCACAAAGCTCTGCAGTATCATAGCTGGGGTGCGTACATTGTCTTGACGTCGGGCGCGCCCAGCACCTTCTGGATGCTCATGCTGCTGGCTGTGAGCGAGTTCTTGCTCACGTCCACCTCAGTCTCGCTACAGTCGGCGTCCACGACGACGGCCTGCGTGTTGTCGCTGCCGGCCGTTAGCACCACGGAGCCGGCGGTGTCGCACGAGGCGGCGTCGCTGCGCGCGGCCAGCAGCGCAAGCGCGCAGGCCACGACGGATCGGAGCAGCACGTGCATGATGCGGATTCGGAGATAGCGCGGCGACGAGGGGTCGGTTCTTCGCGCGCAACACTGCGTTCGATGCGCGGGGGGCTCAGCTACGCGGAGAGACACTCGCGGGGTTCCAGGGACCTGTGGGGGCGGCACGCGGAGACGAATGCGCGGACCCGGCCGAGTCGGACTCTGCCCTGCAGGTGGGGATATGACGGAAGGTGAGGGAAGGGGAAGTCAGAACGGACGCGGACTGGCTCGGCAGGACGGGACCTCTACGCGCCCGGCTCTGCACTGCAGGAAGGCGCGCGATTGGCTGAGACTCGGCCCCGCGACGTGGCGACGGTCGACAGTCTCCAATCCAATTTGAAATATAAATCATATATTCATACCGATGCGACGCGCAATGAGTAGCTTGCATATATTGATGCAGGTGCTTCCGCTGCAACAGACCCCGTGCAGTCGTATGTGCATACGTTGACGCAGGATGAGTCTAGGGATATGCGCACTCGCGGGGTCACCTTTTTCACGGGTATCGAGGTACGCAGGCGCGCGGCCTATCTTGGCTAGCCGGGCCTGCGCGGCCGTCACCGCTGCCGGCCAAGAGCGTTTGCACCGGCCATCGCCAGCTGCAGTCGCGGAGCCCAGTTGGCGCCACGCCTGCGTGATGCAAGTGACATGCGCTGGGTGGCTGTTGCTTCCGGGTGCCTTCAACGAAAATGCCGGCGTGCAACGCTGAGCTTCGCCGCCGCCGGCGCGTGGGGTGCCTGGCGTGCGCGCATGCGGCTGGAGCCTGCGCTCCTCTGCGGCTGGGAGATGCTACCGAGAGAGCCCACGCCAGTCGGAAAGGCCGCGGGGGCAGTAATGGCGAGATGCCTCGGCTTTCGGCACTGGTGATGGATTGGAGGGAGCAGAGACGGGGATGTGCTCTCCCGCCGCAAGGGGACCGAGCCTGCGATCCTCCATTGGACGACCTCCATCAGCTGCGCGTCCCCGGTCAGAACGCACGCGCGCAGAGAGCAGACTGCCGGAGGTGCTGGAGGGCAGCGAGGCGTGATGGCAGCAGCACAAGCCGCTCCCAATTCCGAGCCGCACCGACGGTAAAGTCCGTGCGCACCTGCATCAAGCAATGGCGCGCCTCGCACAGCGTGGTGCGTGAAGCTCAAATCGCGTGCGCCCCTCGCCAACCTCGGCGCTCCCGTTTCTGAATCGTCTCGGACTCCGTAAACACTTGCGGACGGCCAGAGCGCGGCCGCGGGCTTACTGGGGGCCACAAAGTGGACGGCGAGACCAGACCAGACCCAAGCAACAACGTCACGATTGATTAATCTGCCCGTCTTTGCGGATCTGTCTACAGTAACGGGTCGATGTCGTCTGGCGTCCCCCCTGTCATCAAGTCGTCCTCCGCTCCCGTCACCCCGTCGTCCTGTGCGTCGGTCCCGCCTTCAACTTCAACGCCATCGTCGACCTGCGGCTCGTCCTGCTGGTCGTTGTCACCCCCATCGAAATCCCCGTCGCCCTCAATATCTGTCTGCTCTTCCGTTACATCTCCATCATTACGATCGTCCTGCACAGCGTTAGCGTCGTCTCCGTCGCTATCCGCCGTGACTGGACTCGTGCGTCCGCCCGCCTCAGCGTCCGTCGCCACGCTGCTCGTGCTGCTGCTGGCAACCATCGATGTGCCATTGCCAGCTCTGGCGTGCGGCTTGGTGCTGCGACGAATGCGCTGCACCTTGGAGCCCTTGACCTGGAAGTCCACGGCGTACGACGACATGGGCTTGCCGACATACTCCGCCCGGTGGATCCGCCGCCAGCAGCCAGTGTCCGGCTCCTCCAGCCCGACCGCGCTGCCGCTCCGCTTTTTCTGTTCGTACTCCCGGTAGTCGACCACCACCTTGATGATTCCGGACAAGCCCGACTCCACGTAGCGCTGCGCGATGGGTGTGCTGTAGTCGCAGGCGGGCGAGCTGTTGACCTCGATCAGCCACGGCGTCAGGTTCTCGTCCACCATAAAGTCGTAGCCGTACAGCTCGCAGCTGTTGCTGCGGTGCTGTACCATGTCCTGCACGCACTGCAACGACTGCACCACGATCTCCTTCATGCGCGGGTGCATTTTAGCCTCCCAGACCTCGGGCTTGCCCAGTTTCGAGGACAGGAACTTCTTGAAGTCGTCCGAGTGCCACATGTTGCCCTCCACCTGCATCTCGCCGTCGTCCGTGGCGTACACGTCGTTGAACTTGTCGCTGTACTTCTGGATCGAGTTGTTGGTCAGGTGCACGTACTGGTCGCTCAGATCGTCCATCGAGTACTCCTCCGACGAAAACCGCAGGTAGCAGCCCTTATTGAACCATACTGTGAGCGGATCCCACCCCGTCACCAAGACCCATTGTCGGATGTCAAACTTGCGCTTGCACAGGAGTAGTGGGTTCTCGATGTATTTCTGCGCTACCCACTGACATTCCTTGTGGTTCTCCACATCGACATACCCCAGCAGTTGGTCCAGATCGTTGAACACACGGATACCACGACCTCGGGACATTCCTGCGGGTTTGGCGATCCAAACGTTCTGGCTAGTACTCGTTGCTGCGGCGGGGTGCTCGTCTGGTAACAAAAACTCTGCACCACCATTAATGTGAAACTGTGCACACAACTTTTCAAGCTCTCGTACTAGTTGAATTGCCTCGTCGAACGCTTCTTCACGCACCAACGACACATGAGCAATAAGATCACTCAGTCGGGCTTTTTCTCTGTTGAATGCGTCAGCTTGCAGTTTTTCAGCATGCCTCTGCAGCCTTTTTTCTCGAGCCGATAGCACAGTATCGGTAGTTTTGCTGTCAACTCCTGGCACAACGTCCTTGTCCTCTGCAAATACTTTCTTCTTGTACATCAACGATGCACGAAGACGACCGGGCTGATCCAAGGAGCAATTAGTCAACACTTCCCACTGAAGATCGGTGACCAGCTCACTTATACCCGCCGACAACGGATCGTCGACGCTTTCTTCGAGTGGATCAATAGACTCAATATTGTAGCTCTCAGGTCGTTTACTCTTGACCTTTTTCCTTGCAACATCCAGCACAACATCCACGAGTGCTTCGTTGGCACCCATCGAAGTTGTCCCTGGCAGTTTGTTTTTGAGTTGCAGGCCCCGTCTTGCTAACTGTTTGAGCAGTCCTTCTGCGACACCATAGCGAAAGTCTTGAATAAAGTTGTCCATATCCATTGGATCATTCAGATCATACGCACGAGGGAACATCGCATCGATATCCACGCTTTGGTGCCATACCGCGCTGCGTAAGTTGTGAATCAGCCCTACCTTGGTCGTGATGGCCGCATTTTGAGCGAAGTGGTTCACGTACTGGTACTTTTCCAGCTTGAACGCCCTTAGCTCGTCACTCTTCAGAGACCATTTAAAGTCAAAGTATGGTGACACTTTTTCCTGATTGTAAAACCACCCACGCTTCTCCAGTTCCTCTCTGATGACCGGATACCATCCAGTCATGCAGAATACCTTTTGGTCCGGTCCGACTCCGTGTCGCTTCTTCCAAGATGCAAAGTCTCGTGCTTCGGGGATAATCTGTGCGTCTCGGTCTTTCAGTTTGCTTAGTCGAGCGATCATCGCCTCCACATCGACTGGTGGACCTGTATTTGCTACTTTCTCAGCTACTGCAGCGGCTTCTTCCTTTTCCCTGGCTTCAGCTAGCGCTTGCTGCCTGGCAGCAGCTTCTTGTAGCCGCTGCTGAGCCTCTTTTTGAATTCGCTTCTTTCGCTTCTCCTGCAAAAGTCGGGCTTCATCCTCTTCCTTTTGCTTTTGCTTGCGTTGATCAGCTAACTTTTGAAGATACTTCTGCTGTTTGCGGTGGAATGCATCTCGCTGCTCCTTCATGCGCTGCTTCTGCTCTTCTGTTTGTTCGTCGGCCATTGCTTCGTTATTTGAGCTGGTTTGCTGGCGTGCAGACTCCTGTTCTTGCTCCTCGATCACAGTTGCAAGAGGCTCATCTGCATCGCCTTCGGACTCAGCCTCTTCGTCTGCCCAGCGGTTGCTCGCATCTTGAATCTTGTGAAGAACCGTTTGAGTGACCTTCTCACGCTTGCGCAGCTCACGCTCCCTCTCGAGTTCCAGCTTCTCCTGTTCCTCGCGTTGCTTTGCCTGAATTCGTGCTAGATGCGCCTGTTGCTTCTTCAGCAAGCGCTTTTGTCGCTTTGCCTTCTCTTTTCGCCTTTCAGCTACAACAGGGTCAACGTCGTCATCATCTTCAGGCTCCTCTTGGCGTAAGAGCTCGCTAGTGAGATCGTCCACCTCCGGAGAAGTGGCAGCTTGCTTTTGTCGTGCATCCGCGTCCTGCAGAATTTTGCGTGTCATCTTTTCATGAAGTTTCTTCTTGCGTCTCTCTTGGCGCGCTCGGTCCTCCTTCTCCTTGCGCTTCTTCTCTTCGAGCTCTTTTATGAAGTCCCGATTCTTGTCTTTGACGTCATGAGCGTGATTCAAAGACGACCGAGAAGATGCTGACGTCCGGCTGCTGGACAACCCGTGGCGTTTATCATCCTCTAGGTCTTCGTCGTGATTATTATCACGCTCCATGATAAGACCCTGTTCATGCTCTTCCTGGTTGCATGCGGGTCGGTCATTGAGCTGCTGGGGTCTTCCCAAAGCTGGAAACTTAACAGTGGACGATGGGGACGGCTTTGGTGGTAGAGTTCGTTGGTATGGCTGCTTGAGACGACTGCGTTGATTGCTGCTGGATGATGCTCCAGTATCGTTCACTAACGGTGGTAGAAATCCGGGACTTGGGCTTTTTACTCGTCCGTCTTGAAGACGCGGAAGTGTGGAGCTCATTGGCACTGGCCTTTAACCACAAGAACAGCGCTGTTTCAACACTGTGCTAATCCACAGGTGTCGTCGAGCCTATAATGGTATCACTTCCCCGCTCGCGTCGTTACATGAGAGCAAGCATACTACTTAGCCGTTTCTTCACGTGAGACTTGGGGACAAGCTGTCAGCGATACATGCAGCTAGCGGAGCAAGGTGTGAAAATGATCAGTCTTGTACAGTACTACGATTCATGCACTTAGCAGCGAGAGCGCGGCGACTATCTAAACGGGTGACTTAATCAGCGTAGGCATCCATGTGCACGCCGGCGATTGCGCGGCCGGACGGGTCGGCAGCGTTCTTGAAGGCGGCATCCCACTCGATAGCGGCGGGGGTGCTGCAGGCAATGCTGGGGCCACCGGGCACGGTCTGGGCGGCGACCTCGCGGTGGAAGTGGTGCTGGAAGATGCTGCGGTACATGTACGCCTCCTTGGACTGCGGCGTGTTGTAGGGGAATAGCCGCTCCGCGTGCTTCATCTGGCGCTCCGTGACGGTCTGCTCAGCCAGGTCCTTGAGCGAGTCAATCCAGCCGTAGCCCACGCCGTCCGAGAACTGCTCCTTCTGGCGCCACAGGATGTGCTCAGGCAGGTACGGGTTCGCCTTGTCGTCGAAGGCCTTGCGGATGATGTACTTCTCGAACTTCTTGGCCTTGGCGTCGATCATCTTCTCGCGGGTGTCGATGTTCATGGCAATGTCGAGAAAGTCGGCGTCCAGGAAGGGCACGCGGGCCTCGAGTCCCCAGGCGCTGGTGGCCTTGTTGGCGCGCAGGCAGTCGTACTGGTGCAGGGCCTGCAGCTTGGCCACGGTTTCCTTGTGGAAGGCCTCGGCGCTCGGGGCCTTGTGGAAGTAGAGGTATCCGCCGAAGACCTCGTCGGCGCCCTCGCCGGACAGCACCATCTTGATGCCCATGGCCTTGATCTTGCGGGACATGAGGAACATGGGCGTCGACGCGCGGATGGTGGTGACGTCGTACGTCTCCAGATGCTTGATGACCTCGGACACGGCGTCCAGCCCCTCCTGGATCGTGTACGTGTACGAGTGGTGGATGGTGCCGAGGAACTCGGCGACCTCCTGGGCGGCCTTGAGGTCGGGCGAGTTCTCGAGGCCGATCGTGAACGAGTGGATCTTGTTGATCCACTCGCCGCCCTGCGCCACGAGTTTCTTCTTCTCGCGCACGGCGATGGAGGCCACGAGCGACGAGTCGAGGCCGCCCGAGAGCAGCACGCCCCAGGGCACGTCGGCCATCATGCGGCGCTTGACGGCGGCCTCGAAGGCGTCGCGCAGCGCCGGCAGGTCCAGCGGTGTGGTGCCCAGGTGGCCGGGCGCGTACCAGTCGGGCGTGTACCATGGCTTGCACGTCTCCGTGTCGCTCGTGAAGACGTGTCCGGGCGGGAAGACCTCGAAGCGCACGCAGCCGTCCTCGAGCGCCTTCATCTCCGAGGCGAACCAGACGCTGCCGTCGGCGCCGTAGCCGTAGTACATGGGCGTGATGCCCATGTGGTCCCTGGCGGCCAGGAAGAAGTCCTTGCGGTGGTCGTACAGCACGAAGCTGAACATGCCGCGCAGCAGGTGCACGAAGTCGGGGCCGTGCTCGAGGTAGAGCGGGATGATGATCTCGCAGTCCGACTTGGTGAGGAACCGGTACGGCGCCTTGAGCGTCTGCGCCAGCTCGCGGTAGTTGTAGATCTCGCCGTTCACGCTGCACGTGATGTTGCGCTCCGGGTCGTTGCTCACGAGCGGCTGCGCGCCCGACTCGGGGTCGATGATGGCCAGCCGCTCGTGCTCGATGGCGATGCCGCGGTCCGCGAACACGCGCACGCCGTTCCAGTCCGGGCCGCGGTGCTGGATCTTCTTGCCGGCGGCCAGCGCGGCCGCGCGCAGCTCCGTCTCGGGCATCATGGAGCGCAAGATGGCTACAATTCCGCACATTCTGGCTCGACTTGGATGGAGGACGGGGTGGGGGGGGGGCTCGAGGGGTCTTTGGCGGATGTGGAAGTGGCTGGCTGCAGCGGAGACTGAAGTTTAGACGCGGCGTCTGATAAGGCACAAGAATTTTCCCATGACGCTGCGGTTTAGCGTCCGGATCGGTCCTGCGGTTTACGGACAGCAGGCGATACAGACGGCAGGTGGAAACCATACGGGGGATTTGAATTGGTAGGCGCTCAATGTCGCTAACCCCGGGCAGAGGACCGGTTATACCGCTGCGCACCGGAATGGTAAAACCGGTGACGTAACAGGCATCACAGACTTTTGCGCGCGATGATTGGATGGCGAGGAATTAGTCACTATGAGAATCGGTATACGTACCGGTATTTAGGGAGCGGTTTGGAAACGCAAGTCCTAGCTTAGCATTGCGGGGCGGGGCGAGGCGACTTGGGCGTCTACAAGCCTGGGCTAGCTTTAGCTCGCGCGTGGACCAGGAAAAAGGTATGTCGGGGGGAGGTCACCTTGCTGTTGGACGCTTAAATGCGGTGGACGTTGAAGTTGTCGCGGTACAGCAATACTCAGAATAAATAGAAAGGGGTGCACAATTCGCGCCACTTAAACCGTCTGCAGGTGTCTAAATCTCTTGTTTTAGTTTTAGAAGTCTGCAAGTTTGTTGTACATACCGGTACCGGTTCGTGTAGTGTAGCTTGATGTTTGCACCACAATGCCCACGCACTCCAACTCATTTGTGCTTGCGAGTGATGCTGCCTCGCAATCGAACTTGTGACGTCTGCTTGTTTTATCGTGCGCTGAAAGGGGGCATATTTTGGCATACATGTACAGGGTTTAGGGATTAGTACGAATGCTCTGTAATCGTCACGTTTGGATGCCATGAGTGTAGCCATTTCGTCGCTGAAGCATTGACACGCACTGTAGTACAGTACCCCGGTCGGCACGTCTTCGTTGGAGCGGAGGAAGCTTTCTGTCTTCATTCTTGATGTTTATCTCGATTTTTGTCATGCAAAAAGAATTTATCTGCCGCGAAACATTGCGAATGTCGTACATGTAAGAGGCGATATTTCCCTATTCGGCTTCAAATTGATCGCAACAACTGCGTGATTAGTTGAAATTTGCCAGGTGAAGAAGAACTTCGCGCGTACTCCAAAAGTTTCCGTATCGAAGAACGTATGCATGACGAATGGCACAGGGACATCGTGTCACGCATCAAAGGCACTTCAGTTCATTTGCTCAACTTGAATCATCAAGCGAAGTGCGCTGGGGCGTTTAGAAATAAAACTTATGACTTTGTTCATCAAACTTGATACATGTACTATTTTAGTAGTGGTTTGATCGAGGAAAGACAAGGATAAACGCAGGCGTAAGTGGCTGAATATACAAAATGCATTTGCAAGCGCGGATGAGCTGCTCGTTCACCAGTATGGCAATTTCGTTGGTTCGACTGTTTGCCGTGCTCTTCATCCCCTTGAAGACTCCATTTAGCATGACCTCTAAGGAGCTAACGAACCGAGCCTGGTTGGTGCAGTTTGGAAGGAGCCCAGAACATTCATCAAAACTACACCATTGCACGGCGTTATTCTCAAAGTCAACACTCAAAATCAAAATGTGAACGCTCAAATTCAAATGATTGCCAGATTTAATACGTTATGAAAAGTAATAATCTATCCAATCTAATTGCATACAGCTAACTACCAACCTGCATGTCCTCGAAGCGCAGTGCACGCT
>BSXT01003077.1:0-20063 GCA_030267785.1 Phytophthora fragariaefolia
GCAGCAGGAGCGTGAGCAGCAGCAACGCGAGCAGCAAGAGCGTGAGCAGCAGCAACGCGAGCAGCAGGAGCGTGAGCAGCAGCAACGCGAGCAGCAAGAGCGTGAGCAGCAGCAACGCGAGCAGCAGGAGCGTGAGCAGCAGCAACGCGAGCAACAAGAGCGTGAGCAGCAGCAACGCGAGCAGCACCAACGCGAGCAGCAGCAACGCGAAAAGCAGCAACGTGAAAAGCAGCAACGCGAGCAGCAGGAGCGTGAGCAGCAGCAACGCGAGCAGCAAGAGCGTGAGCAGCAGCAACGCGAGCAGCAGGAGCGTGAGCAGCAGCAACGCGAGCAGCAAGAGCGTGAGCAGCAGCAACGCGAGCAGCAGGAGCGTGAGCAGCAGCAACGCGAGCAACAAGAGCGTGAGCAGCAGCAACGCGAGCAGCACCAACGCGAGCAGCAGCAACGCGAAAAGCAGCAACGTGAAAAGCAGCAACGCGAGCAGCAGGAGCGTGAGCAGCAGCAACGCGAGCAGCAAGAGCGTGAGCAGCAGCAACGCGAGCAGCAGGAGCGTGAGCAGCAGCAACGCGAGCAGCAAGAGCGTGAGCAGCAGCAACGCGAGCAGCAGGAGCGTGAGCAGCAGCAACGCGAGCAACAAGAGCGTGAGCAGCAGCAACGCGAGCAGCACCAACGCGAGCAGCAGCAACGCGAAAAGCAGCAACGTGAAAAGCAGCAACGCGAGCAGCAGGAGCGTGAGCAGCAGCAACGCGAGCAGCAAGAGCGTGAGCAGCAGCAACGCGAGCAGCAGGAGCGTGAGCAGCAGCAACGCGAGCAGCAAGAGCGTGAGCAGCAGCAACGCGAGCAGCAGGAGCGTGAGCAGCAGCAACGCGAGCAACAAGAGCGTGAGCAGCAGCAACGCGAGCAGCACCAACGCGAGCAGCAGCAACGCGAAAAGCAGCAACGTGAAAAGCAGCAACGCGAGCAGCAGGAGCGTGAGCAGCAGCAACGCGAGCAGCAAGAGCGTGAGCAGCAGCAACGCGAGCAGCAAAAGCGTGAGCAGCAGCAACACGAACAACAGAAACGCGAACAGCAACAACGTGAGCAGCAACAGCAGCAGGAGCAACATCGACGGGAGCAGGATGAGGCACCAAGAAACCGGACCCCTTCGGTCACCGTGGATACGACTCCATCTCCGCCGGCGCCGACAACAGAGAGCCGAATGTCCTACCGAAATCGCACTCCTAGTCCAACTGTAAAGCGTGCATCTACGCCACCCCCGCGTGCTCCGTCTCCGCAAGTGCGTCTGGAAACAGAAAATCACCAGCGTGAAAGTCGCCACCTAGAAAGGGGACGCACTCCTCCTCCGATCTCCCCTGTGAGTCGATCGAATATGAGGCAACAAGCGGCATCAGAAAATATTCCAAGCACCAATTACGAAGTTTCACCGAAGGCTAATATTTCCCCGATTGTTCAAAGCTCGCCGCAAGACAACTCACCGAATTTCAGCGTTTCTCCCCGTGTGTCACTGAGGATTGGTAATTCGCCAAAGGTTAGCAGCTCACCATTCGCTTCGCCGATGTCGCCATTTACTTCTACTGATATCGAGGATGTACCAAGCAATCCTGTGTCTGTTTCATCACCTGTTCTCAATGTCGAAGATGATGTACATGCCGTTTTCTCTCCTACTGAGAATGTAGAAGAAAGTGTCCAGTCGCCGAAGGAGAACTATCAGATTGTTGAAAAGACGCATGGCAATCGAAGTCGCAACAGCAGTGAAGAGCATCGACAGCTTCACAAAACAACAATCCCTATGCAGGAGGATGAAGCAGTATTGTCTCCGCTCAACAAATCAACGCATCTTTCGCCTACGGAGCCATGGGACTTGCCTGAGCAAATACCATCCCCAAAAATTAAGGCGGACCCAGTAATCGTGGTTGACGAAGACGATGATGTTGATATTGCAGTCCCTGTGTCACCTAGCACTGACAGTCACCAGCTACACGCTGCTTTAGCTGTTGAAGCCGAGCTGGTTGAAGAAGCTGAGGTAATTGAAGAAGCTGGACTGGTAGAGGAAGCAGAACTGATTGACGAGGCAGAGGTCGTCGAGGCCGCAGAATTAGCTGAAGAAGCTGAACTTGCCGAAGAAGCAGACATTGCTGAAGAATTAGAGCGTGTCTTGCCATCGTTGCCGGTCGATAACTTGCCGGATGATGACGCAGACATTAACGTGGAGGTGGGCACGCTTGCAGATGTGGAAGTGGGGGTTGCAGTCGATGACTCGGATGCTGAAGCTGACGAAGACGGTGCATCTACAAATGACGAAAGCAGAAGTCCATGGGATCTCGATCCTGAGCCAGAAGGCAAGAAAGTGAACCTTCATGGCAGCAACATTTCTTCTCCGCGTGATGAATCGTCAAGGAATAGAAGTTCCGCCATGGATAGTGTTGTCGAGACCTCGAAGGTTGACTTTACGGATGCGGCCGACTCACCGGATGAATTCTCGAATGATCCGGATATTTCTAGTGATATTGATATCGTGGATGGTGATATTATGATGCAGGAAGCTCCAAAAGACAAGGTGGAGTCTGCGAATGCGCCCAAACCAACGAAGGCGTCACTCCATGCTAATTTGTCTAAGTATAAGAAGAAGGGAAAAACTGCTCGTGGTGTCGCGAAGCTGCCAGTACTTACGGAGGAGGAGGCGCTTACGGTTCCGCTAGTCGCACCGAATGCAGTGAATACGACAGTCCAAGTGCGCGGTCGACCGAAACCTAAGCTGACAATGTCAGACACCCCTGACAGCACAACTTATCTTATCAAGTGGAAGGAAAACCGGAGTATTGGTTTGCAGTTGAAGGAAGTGCGTTTTGGTAAGGGCACCTACCCACTCGTTACAGACGTGTGCCAGGAGCCGTGCTGCGAGCTGCTGCGACATATTTGCGTGGGCGACGTGATCATCGAGATTAACGGCCGCAATACCTCGACAATGGGAGTGAAAAAAACTGTAAACTTCCTCAAGACTTGTACGAAGACTACGCTGATGAAGATTCGTCACGGGCCAGCATTCGTAAGTCAGCGCGTGAGTGCATCAGTATGATGGGAGTGCCCACTGTAGCAGTAATGTACGATCAATTCCGCGAGCGCGACTAGCTGGCGTCGCAACTTGTACCAGGACAAGACGTGTGCGGTGGAGACTAGAGCGGGCGGCAGTGCCGTGCTTCCTCCGAGGTCGTGGCCCCCTACTTTTCGCTACGACATTGCTTTTTTCTTTTAGTTTTTCCTCTCAGTGTCAGTGAAGTGCTCAATGTTGGAGAGGACGATTTAGACATGATTTTGGCTCGCAGCGTTGGTTAAAGTGGGTAGCGCTGGCGATGGGCCTGCGCAGGCCAGCCAACAGACAAAATGAAGAAACTTGACCTTCTCGCTCTGCCTTCTTGCCGTGTGTCATACATAAGTACCGGTACTGTATCAAAGTAGTACTTCTGAAGTACTGTAGTACCTAGTACCAGTAGCAAACACTGTGCTTGTTCAATGCTTCGCTCATTCCTCGCCCTAGGACAAAGTCGATGTGTCCATGCATCAACACGGCTACACATGGGGCTGTTAAATCTTTCTTGTTAATTAGTACGTCACAACCATCCCATATCACTACAGTTCAAGGTGAGAACACGCAACCAAAACAGCATTGGTGCAATGTAAATATTGTCGTCGTGATGGTTTGAAGACTGTTTCGAAAGTAATCAAAACGTTTCACCTCCTCGATAATAAATGCGGAATTGCTCAAAATAGATCAAACTATCCTATTATAGAGCACATACTATGGAGTGGCTGCTCAGAATTCACTCGGAAGCTCAGCGGAACAGCTCTCGAGCTCTCTCTGCTCAGTCACATCTCTCTCAAGAGCCTCGCAACTCTGCGGATCCGAGTGTAGACGCGCCCAGTCGGTGCATTCCTTCAACACGGCATGGTGGTCGACGTAGAAGTACGCCAACATGGCATCGCGCCTTCCTTCTATGTGCTGAGAATGATGAGGGGTTTGCAGCTACTTGTGTTCTGCGAGAAGTGCATGAAGGCTCCCTCTTGTGGACAGTTTTGAAGGGGAAGCTGCCTGGGCTGAAGCTTGACGGCGGAGTTTTGATCAATTTTGATCAATTTTGATTCGCTCGTCAAGACTGAATATTTTGAGAATTCTGAGTCCGCGAAACTCCAGACCACCACTATATTGACGTCGTATGTATTGTGGATAGCGTGCCTGATCATGTGGATGATGCATTGACCGAGCTGGAAGGAAAGGCGTCAAATTTCACGGTCAGGCATAACGAATGGATTGTCGCTCCTACCGCTGCTGCTGCAAAATTTCCATTTAATGCTGGCTACACAGGACGAGTGGTCATAGTAGCCATGGCAGCAGTGGTGACCGCCTCAATTGGAGTGAGGACTGCTGTCGTGATCGCACTTAACTGTGCCGCCATAGGCGATTTTTCCGTTGCACGGCGTGGATTCGGGAACACGCAGCCCTAACAAACCGCAATAAAACCAAAAATAAAAAATCAATTGGAGTGGATTGCTGGCCGTTCATGTAGTGCCGTCACAGGCGGATCCTCGACAAGTTGCCATCTTCAAAGCCAAGAAGTGCTGTTTTCTCTTTCCGCTTTCCGGAAAGTCAGCGATGTTTCTCTCACTCACAATTCATTTTCTCAATACATGTAATACTTCGAAGTATATGTACATTGTAGCAGTTTAATGACCAAATCGAAAAGTTCAGCCAGAACACGAACCACTACCGGAACCAGTACCAATCCAAAACTTGGACGAACATGACAAGCACAGCGCACCATCTGATGCGGGCGCTGTGCAGAGCCGCTGGACATGTGAAAAGCGACGCACTACAACGACGCGTCACACGGAGGCAACGCGGCCCGCTTTGCGTTTCAGCGTGTTAAACAACACAGACCTCGGAAGCTCTGCGTGTGAGGCTCAAACGCAATGCATCACCGGCATCTTCTTTTGCTGTAGGAGTTTTTATTTGTGTTCAATTTGTTGCCCCCGGGCACGCAGCGACCAACACTACGATCGGTTGGTCGCCGCCGCTCGTCGAAAGAGACGCCTCTCGCTGTAGCTTCTTTTCGGCTGTGTGTGTTTCTCTGCTGCTACGTGTATCACACCCTGCGCGTGGTTGCTTCGCTTGCTGCGTCTCGCAGCCGATAGCCCGCGCGCTTAGTGCAGGCTGGCGAGTCGGGACTTGATCTTGCCGATCGCCTGCGCAGGGTTAAGTCCCTTCGGACATGTGCGCGTGCAGTTCATGATCGTGTGGCACTTGTACAGCTTGAACGAGTCGTCGAGGGCGCGCAGACGCTCCTCCGTCTTGTCGTCACGCGAGTCCTCGATCCAGCGGAACGCCTGCATCAGCACTGTGGGCAGTAACGATAGAGTAGCAATTAGATACTGGAAGCCATGCTTTAACAAAACCAGATTACACTCGCGTACCGGCGGGGCCGAGGTACTTGTCCGGGTTCCACCAGTAGCTCGGGCACGAGGTGCTGCAGCACGCGCACAGGATGCACTCATACATGCCGTCGAGCTTCTTGCGGTCCTCGATGGACTGCAGGTGCTCGTGGTTGACGTCACGCGGCTTGTCCGAGTGCAGCCACGGTTTGATGGACGTGTACTGGTCGTAGAAGTTGTTCATGTCCGGCACGAGGTCGCGGAGCACGTACATGTGCGGCAGCGGGTGGATGCTGCTCACGTCCTTGTTCTTCTTGATGGGGCTCAGACACGCCAGCGTGTTGCCGCCGTCGATGTTCATGGCGCACGAGCCGCAGATGCCCTCACGGCACGAGCTGCAGAGCCACAGCAACACCACTACCGTCAGTCTCGCTGCGTCTCCCTCAAAGGATCCTCAGCTATTGCCGCACCGGCGGAACGTGAGCGTCGGGTCCTGCTCGTTCTTGATCTTGATCAGGGCGTCCAGCACCATGGGGCCGCACCTACAAGCCACGAGCGTGTCAGCCTCTCAACGCTTCAGCCCCCCCCCCCCCATCTCAGCGCCACGCACTCGTCCAGGTCCACGGGGTACGTGCACTGGTAGGGCTTCTCCTTGGACTCGGGGTCCCAGCGGTAGATCTTGAAGTACTTGATGTTCTGCTCGGTCGCACGCAGCCACGTGAGCGCCTACACCACCAAAAACCGCCGCGCATTCCGCTG
Organism: Phytophthora fragariaefolia; assembly: GCA_030267785.1. Lineage (NCBI taxonomy): Eukaryota > Oomycota > Peronosporomycetes > Peronosporales > Peronosporaceae > Phytophthora > Phytophthora fragariaefolia. Next base: position 6,184 of record BSXT01003077.1, read on the forward strand.
GCCCCACGCACCTTGGGCTTGGCCGCCTGGGACTTGAGGTCCGGGTAGTAGGCCGGCACGCTGAAGGCGCGCAGCCCTGTGCTCACCACGGGCTTCTGGATGGAACGCACGGCCGCCAGCATCTTGCTGCTCTTCCGGACACTTGAACTCGCGGGGTCGACTTCACCGTTGGAATTCGAGACTGACGGCTCGGAGCAAACGCGAGGCGTGAGGCGGATTGCACGCGTTAAACCGCGCCTGCGATATCGTATATCTGAAGCGGACTTAGTCGAGAGATTGTGGATAACATTGATAAACAATATCGAATGATGTTCTTAGAATCAATACACTGCGGTACAGACTGCGCATGTATTTATTCGGGACGCGGGTATAAGGGGCGAAAACTTCAGCCGCTCGATTCCGGAGGTCCAGGCGCCACACCGCTCCACACCACTTTGCGGCAGTCTTTCCGCGCCGCTTGAAGTTGCGCCATACTCAGCGCAAGACAAAGCGGCCATGGCCAAGCGCTCCTCGACGCTCAAGCAGTTCCTGCTGCGCGTGCACCCGGACCACTTCCGCAACATCCCCGAGGCGAGTGCCCCACTCTGCTGCTGTCTGCACCTTTACATTCGCCCTGGGAGTGCTCACAGACCGCTGCTCTCTGCGCTGCGCTGTCCCAGGTCCACGATGAGAACTTGCAGTCCGTCAAGCTGCTGAACCAGTTCATGGACGAGCACTATGCGACCCAAGGAGGTGGGGGGTCTATGAGCTGGAGGCGGCTGGGGGCTCCTCGGGAGGTGGGGAATTGCTGCAATGCTGGCGGAGAGAGCTGCAGAGGTTGGGGCTGACGAACCCTTGAGGAATGCAACAGGTCTACTTCAGCGTCATCGTGCCGTCCTTGAGCGATGCAGAGCAGAAGGAGACCAACAAGCTGAAGAGGTTCCCACTGGAGCTGGCTGCAAATATTGAGGCCAGGATGACTGCCGTCTTGAGGGAGTGCGGTGTTGTCGTGCAGGGCGGTGCGGAGGTGGCGCCGTCGTCTGCAGAGTCTCAGCCGCGTCGAGGGGAGAAAAGAGCGAAGAGGAGGACGGACGATTGGCGGCGAGGCCGACAAGGAGGAGGCAGACGTCCTAGCGGAATGGATTTCGGAGACTTTACGATGGGGGAGATGTACGCCAAGGCGGATCGTGCTGCGGCGGCGTCTTCGTCAAGGCGGAGGAAAAAGCCTATTCACAACTTGAAGGGCTTGCTAGAGTTTATGAAGGAGGAAGATACAATGGAGGTCCAGCAACAACGAAGGATTGCGTGGGAGTCGATCCAATCTGTCAGGGGCATGCTGAAGCGAGAGCTGGGCGTTGAAGACGTGCTGTTCTCGTGCGGGTGGTCTACGATGCATTTGAACACAACCGTAATGATTCTTCTGCAGACGCTTCGCAAGTACACGCGTGCAAACAAGCAGGGTATTTTCACACCCAAAGACTTTCTGCGTGGCGCGACAATTGACCTCAGGTGAGCATTATTTTGCACTAAAAAATGCGTTGGTTTATGGTTGCTTTGGAAACCTAATACAATTTCTGCTCGTACACAGTGCTAATCCGTCTGGGATAGACTACAGCAATGAGTATCGAATCGGGCTCAATCCGGCCGATGTTCCCTTGCAGTGGGTTCAAGTTCTGGAAAGCATCGATGCGGACATGGTCGTGTTCATGAAGACAGCGCGAGAAAGCTTAGCGTCGTTGCAATCAGATGCAACCGCAGCTCTAGGAGAAGCTAGCATTTCAAGAGGCCACACATGCTCAGCGCTCGGCTATCGGACGTTTTTGCAGAGTATGCGGCAGCGCAGCCTAGATGGAAACAGTGAGCAAGGTCTAATGGAGAAGTTCAAGCTAGTCGTTGAAGAGGAATCGTACGATTGGGTGGTTTTAGAGACTGGTGAAGTTCGAGCACCGTCCACAAGCTCGTACGGAGAAGCAATTTCATTCCTCAGCAAAAGCCGGTCTCTAATTCGCCGCCAACTAGAGACACACAACGCAAATCTGGAGGCATTTGCGTACATATCCTCTCGCTGCGCCGACGCCATGCATGTCAAGAGTATCACGCGCGACGAGGGAATTCCAGTGTCCGAGGCAATTGTGGCGTGCGAGGAGCTACTGAAGGCTGTGGTAGGCATGACTCCGTCGAGTTCGAGAGGCTCCATTCCCCAAGAGATGGTGCGATTCCTAGACACTTACACACAAGGTCGCAGCATCTGCATCAGCCGCACATATGGACTAGGCCAGGACGGAGTCTTCACCCTGCCCGTAGATTGGTTCAAGTGGTAAATTTGCCGGGTACACTAGCCACTTCAACTTGCCTCCATAAATCAATTCCAGATTCCTTTTCCGGTTATACTTTCCGCTATTAACCTGCATAATATTATTGAAAATGAAGGAAGAGATTCGCGACCTCCAACTGCAGCTCAAGGTGACGTCCGTGCATGGAAGAAGCCAGCGACAGCAGTAACACTAACTTCTGTGGTATATTGGCAGTCAGCACGGAGCGATGTGAAGCGGTACGCGAGCTACGCTTTGCGTCTGCAGCAGGAGTTGGAGCGCGAGAAGCAGTCGCGAGAGGAGGAGGGCGGAGACGTTCGAGGCGAAGAGCCCATGCGCTTTGCGGAGTTTAAAGAAAATTATACAGCTCCAGCAACAACTTCGCAGTGGGATAGGAAAGTTGAGAAGACGAGAGCGGACCACGTTGTGTGGGGTCGCAAGATCGACCGATTGGTGCAGATGCTGGGCGGTCGTGGCGAAGCTGCTGGGGGCGAGAGGGAGTCGGCAACGCGTGACAATCAGATGGACGAGAGCGTCCACAATGTGATTCAAGAGCTGGTTCCGTTTCTACGACAGCAGAGGAGTTTAATTGGAGGTCTTGGCCGCGAGAATGCACAACTGCGTGGCATGCTGCAAGCTCGACCGACACGACGCGAGTTGCAGGTGGAACTGAGCTGCGTTTGATAAAGCGAGCAACTTTGTTTGAGCTGACGATGTCATTTGTGTGTCGTTGTTCTGCAGTCGTGGCAGCTTGAGGTTGAGCGACTGCAGCGGCGTGTGAAGCGACTGCAGCTACGAGCAAAAGATCCTGGTGCACCTAAGCCGCAAAGAGAAACTAGCATCAATGAAGACGCCACTGGGACTGAACCTCCCTTCTCTGAAAGGATAACAGAAGAAAGAATACTGCACTCATTGCGAGTAAACTCGGAGGATTCAAGGGCACATCACAAGTATCTCAAGGAGAAGACACACTGCTATCTTTCTTTGGACCCCGCGTTGAACCAGCTGAGTGTGACAAAGGGTGGCATCTTAGAGCGTGTTGGCCGAATTTGCTCGGACATTGTTGCCACTTGTTGTTATGCACTTGAAATTGATGATATTGGTGAGCTTCCACACTGTGTGATAAAGTCGCACCAACTCGCGCATGTTTCGTCAACGTACCAGTGGTTCGTCGATCAGATCGAGAAACTGCTCAAGCGCTTTGATGAGGTACGCATTTACCGTTTATTAGCATTCACCACAGTACCTCGTAAACAGCTGAATTATGACTTCTGAATTATCAGGACGCCTTCTACTCGATTCGAGCTACCTCTACCGCTGAAACTTCGTGTGGCGAAGCTTTAGAAATGGTATGGAATGCACCGCGTACACTTTGAGGTTGAGGCTTGTTATGCTATGCTTATCTGCGTGTAGATTTTGTCCCATGTCAATGATGTGCTGGTGGAGCTAGATGCACGTCGTGACCAGATGAAACCACCCGGTTCGAAAGCCCACGAGATTTTGCTCGCAAGCATGAAACTACTTCGGGTATCGCGCATTGATCAATTAGCTCCCACCATACGGGTACGTTAGGTAGTAGCCATCCTAACATGTTTGAAACGAGCTGCTAACTAATTCTTCATACATCCTGCAAATTTGTTGGCAGCGTCTAGTCGACAACATGCGAGCTGAGCAAGAATTTCAACGGAGTTTACGTGAGCTTTTCGGGTTGGATGAGGCCGCCAGTCGGAAGCAAATTTTGCATGTAGCCTCCGTACTATTTGGTGAGCTCGGCTTTCTTACTGGAAATGCTTCTTCGCCTAAAGATTCTCCGCAAAATGTTAAAGCCGACACGCGAACGAACTAACAAGCGGGAAAAGCTCTATCACTCAACATTTATCCAAGACACAGTCCCAGTGAATCTAGTTTTCAGCAAGCTCAATTTTTCTAGCTTTTGTGTAGGCCGTGTGCAGCGCCTCAACAACTTCAGCAGTATTCTGCAGCAGAAAGGGAAGTGAGATTTTTCCAGCTCGTTGTTCAAACCGCACTTGGAGAGCTCGTCCGATAACCTTGTCGCTTGGGTAGAGCTCTAGGGATTGTTGTGCTTTCGCGTTCAGCTTTTGCTTTTTAGACGGCGACGCCGCAGTTCCAACGTCCATGATCGACCTCCGGTATTTTCGCCAGATGTGCCACGCCGTCTTCACATGCTCTTTTTCAACTCGCGATCGAATATCCTTCGCACAGTCGTTCTCTTTCTCCAGCCATTGGAGTACACATCGTCGCTCATAGCGCCTAGCAAACAAGCACAGCTCGTGCTTGTCTTCACTCTCTTCTTCTTGACTCTTCGTCTCTCTGTGCTTCAGTTTTTCCACGCAGAAGAACCATTTCTTTGCTGTTGTCGTGTGAGGGAACGACACAAACGTCTCCGCGCGATCAAAGCCTACTTGCAGCGCTGTCTTCTCCATGATGTCGACGTACGCCAACCCGGACGGGTAAACCTGGAAAACTGCGCGTGAGTCGTGCTCACCCGACAACCGTGTCAACAGAGACGAGAAACACACTTCCAGTCCCTTCGGTTGCAGCCACTGCAGCATCGAGATGCCGATCGCAGCATCTAGCACTCCTGTCCGTACGGGGAGTTTCTGTGCAGCATTGCCACAGTAAAAGTCGACGCGCGTTTGAGTCTCCTGCTCTCCTTCCTCCTTGGACGCCAAAGACAACATCGACGCGCTAATGTCGAACGCCAGCGTGAAGGCCGGTCTTTTTCTCTCTTGGAACCAGTGCTGAGCAGCCTTTGTACTCAATCCGGAGCCCGCGCCCAAGTCTAAGAGGAAGAAGGCGTCATCCTGGGACCACGAATGTGTCAATCGCGTCGAGTCCAGCAGCAAAAGCTCCAGCGCGTGGCGGGTCAGGTCCTTTTGGATGCTGGCGTTTGCCGCAGTGGTGTAGACATTGGACTGCTTCTCGCTGTAGAAATCGCGAGCCGCGGCCGACTGCGGCGCCGCCAAGGCATTGCCTCGCTCCTCTGGTCGTAAACTCCTGTACGGCATCGCCACCAATGTTACAGTGCAGCCATGCTTAAATAAGTAGCGCGTCAACTTAATTAAATAGTGGTGATACTTTATAAGCGAGCCGTGTGGACAGTTGTGTCCACCGGACCGACTCAATCAGGTTGACACGCGAAAGATGGTCTGATCGCTGGGCGATTGATCGTTCGTGTCTTCGATGTCGCGCGCGGTGATTGTTTCGTTGTGCCTCGAGCGACTTGGCCTGCCACTTAATGTCGGGCGCCAGGTATCGCGTCGAAAGAGCAGCACCAAGCCAAAGATGGGCGACACGCACACCAGCACTGCAGCTCCAGCTGCAACGCCACCTACGAACACTCCAAGCGCAGCCAGTCCCAATGCCAATACAACCGGCGCTAACAGCACGTAGCCGGACACGCAGAAGCAGGTCGTGAAGGCTTGACGAAACGTAAGACGGGCGTTCGTTGTGCAGGGGAAGAAACAACAGCACATGATACAAAACACCACGGCCAGCACGAATGCTGGCGGGCCGAAGAGTACGAAGAAAAGTACCCGCAAAACGATTCCGATGCCCTTTTCTGTAGCTCCTTGCCCTTCGGTGTCTGCCATTTGATTGCCTGCACAGCCACGGACATTCCACCACTGCAGCACAAGACAAACAAACAACACAAGCCGTAAGCGTGGATTAGCCTCCAATTAGTGCCGCAAAACCCAGTAATATAACATACCTGAAAGTGCTCCGGGAAGACGCTATCGTCGATGATCTTGAGGCAAATCCAGCAGAAGTTTGTGTTGCACACCACGCACTTCATTTGGTTGCAGCCACCAGTCTTTTCCACGTTGTTCTGGCAACCAGGGCATGGCTTGGAGATCTTACTAATCAGGGCATTGTTGAGTTTCTCAACAGCAATCATCTTCTTGTCATATTCAGCACAGGTGCGTCCTTGATGAGCATTGCTGTGCACAAAGCAAAATTCGCGATTGCAGGCTTCGCAAATACACTCCGGACTGTCACTTCCGGCACAAATCTGCGAGTGATCACAAAACGGGCACTGGCGCGCGAGTTCATGCTCCTTGTTAAACTTGAACTTGTTGTACTTTTGCCACACTTCGTCCGACACAAGCGACTGAATGTCCGTCACCGCGATTTCCGCCTTGCACGCAGTCTTGTCATCTGGATTCTCAAAAAAGCACTTGGGGTACACTTGTCCTTCCTTAATCTTGAACTCCAGGTAGTTCTTCAAGCACGTTTCACAGAAAGAATGCCCGCATACCGAAAGTGCATGGGACGTGCTAACAGGCGCGTAGTCATAGCAGATCTGACAGAGGAACGTCTCCTCCATCGAAAGACCCAAGTAGCTAGCCATCGACCTCAGCAGGTTCGGCACGGAGTGTCCGAGACTGTTGCTCTCCTGCCGTCTGTACGACGACAAGGACAAGCTCAGCGCGTGGGTCTCCGTTTCCTCGTCCTGATCAATAGAGGACGGCGGCTGTGTTGAAGCTGCGACTGCAAGTGACATCTCGTCAGCCTCCTCTCTGCCCACCTCCGCGTCGAACTCGCTCATGCTCATGCGGGACGACAAGGGCAAGGATCGTCCCCGGTCCCGGACGCTGGCGCGCGTCAGAGCGCCGAGCGTGCGGCCCGAGGCGGCGCGCACCAGACTGGACATATGCTGCCAGCTGCCCCGCCTCGAGTCCTCCATGGTGGCTAGCCCGTTGGTCTCCATGATGGGGACGGAGCCTCGCCTCGCGGGCGTAGCGGACATATCAGATGTAGCATTGCTCACAGACTCGTCCGCGTCCTCCACCGAGAGACGGAACTCGCCCACTACCGCCGCCGCAGAGGCTGCGCGTGCGCGAGCTGAGCGACCATCACTCTCCACGGGCAGCGCCGAGATCTGCGACTCCATGGCCGCCAGCAGCGAAGCCACGTGCGCAGCCCAGGCGTCGTCCGCGTCCAGCTCCTGCTGCCGCCGCAACTGGTGCAGCCGCCAGCGCCAGCGCATGCGCTCGTCCTCGCCCGAGAAGGTCTGCAGCTGGCGCAGCGAGCCGTACAGCGCCGCCAGGTGTGCGGCACGCTCACGGGTCGAGGCTGCGAGCTGCATGGCGCTTGGGTCTGGACGCTACTGGCGGAACGAACATGGCTACAGGGTACTGGCTTGAAATCCCGCACGATTGGCGGAAATGCGCTCGCGACGGGCCAATCGCAGTGGACACCACTTCAACTTTGAAGTATATAAGCGTTGAAGGGTTAGGTAAACATAACCCTATTATACCGGCGCATCTGCCGTGCGAGGAAAGTGAAGTCACTTCCACAATACTTGATATTTGTATGCTGTGGTGTCAGAAGCAACTTCCGTCGCGCCATGCAACGAAATATACAAAATTGGGTTGCATGGCAAATCCGAAAGAGTATACACCAATCAGAGGGCGACATAAAATGGGTTTCTATAGTGCTTGGGATCGCGACCCCAAACTTGGCCTTTGATTGGTCCGTTTTCCTTGACTATTTCCGACTGTGTACCCAAGCGTAACCCCTGCGATCCGAGTATCGGATCGCGAGCCGAGCGAGATCGCCGGATCGCTCAGTAGCAAAGCAGACTGTTCCAAGGTCGGTGGAGCGCACCCGTAACGAACGCTCACGCCATCGGCGACGACGCCGCCTCCGCCTGATGGAAGTGTTAGAACACGTAAGTGAGCTGGAGCTGGGAAATGAAGAACTGATGAATGATCTAACCTGTTTTCCTACTTGTATGCAGAGAGCCGCACCTCGTAACCACTGCGCTAGCTCATAGTCATCGTAATCACCATGCGATTCGACTACTTACACCTGCAACCGCTCGCAACCACCCGCGCCATCGCACGCAACGACTGCGAGTTCTAACACTCCTTCTCGCGCCGTCACGTCGTGAACATGACGAGCACCCGAAGCTCCTCGAGTCTCGGTGCCAGCAGGGTCTTCGTCAATATGTCCGCGCGCATCAACTTTGACTCGCAGTAGCTGACCTCTAGACCCTTGTTACTGGACAAGTCCTTGATGAACTTGAATCTTACGTCTATGTGCTTCGCACGTCCAGACGTGTCCTCGCCCTCTATTTGCTTGATGACCGCTTGGTTGTCCACGTGCAACTTGTACGGCATCTTGACCTTGAGCCCGATCTCGCCCAGCAACTTGACGATGCCCAACATCTCGGCCGTTACCTGCGACGCCGCCACCAACTCCGCCTCCATCGTGGACAAGGCCACGCTGCTCTGCTTCTTGCAGATCCAGCCGACCATCATGCCACAGACCATCAGCACGCCACCACTCACCGACTTGCAATCCACGCGGTCGCCTGCGAAGTCAGCATCACTATATCCTTCCACCACAACAGTTGCCTCGCTCACGCTGCCCCTGGCCGCGTGCATGGCGAACTTAGTGTCCACCGTCCCCTTCAGATAGCGTGGAATCTTCTTAGCTAACCGCCAATCGCTCACGTGAGGCGCGTGCGTGCGCCTCGTCACCCGATGCACTGCATAGGCAATGTCCGACCTAGCGCACCGGGCGATCCACAACAGACTGCCGATCAAGGACTGGAAAATACTGCACTGTCGGCCTCTCGGGGCTGCCTGCCTCGTCGTTTGGCAGTAGCTCCCCGTCGACATCATTCTCGTGCTCGCCACCAATAGGCACCCGCACCGCTGACGCCGCACTCAAACCGAACTTGTCCAGCATCGCCAGGATCACTTGGTGCTGCTCAAGCAGCCACCCCTTGCCTCGTCGTACTCGAACCCGATGCCCAGGAACTTTAAGACGACCCCCAAGTCCTTGAACTCCAACACGGCCATTACCTCGAAGTATGTGTCCACCCGGGCGCTTCTCGTGCCCGTAACCAGCAGGTCATCGACGTAGACGCCCACGAACCTCACTCCGCCTCGTCGCGCTAGTAGTACAAGCAACTGTCTGTGTAGCACTGGCAGAACCCGAGCTTCATCAGCACCTTGTGGAGAAGCCTGTTTCACAACCGACCGGCCTGCTTAAGGCCGTACAGACTCTTGATCAATCGCAGCGCAAGCTGGCCCCTGTGCTTCACTCCGAACAGTGCGAGCAGCAGCTCGTCGGGGATCGCCATCGCATCCGGAATGTAGAGGTGTATCTCCAACCCCTCCTCCTTGTCCGCCTTGGCGTAGGCACTCGGCACGTCTCCGTGCCGCGCCGGCACCCCCCAGACGTGCGCCATCACGAAGATCAACTTGCCGGTGGTCATGTCTAACACGGCTGAGAAAGTCACAATATAATCCACCCCATACTCCTGTTCATTACCGCATACCACAAGTCTGCCCTTGTAACACTCGACCGTGCCGTCGCATGCGTCTTGGTCTTGAAGACCCACTTCGTGCGCAGCAGCTTGCTGCTCCGAGGCTTCTCCACCACTTCCCAGGTGTTGTTGCTCTCGAGTGACTCGAACTCGACCTTAATTACCTCCTTCCACTTGTCTGCGCGCGCGTCCCGCATCGCTTCGCGATCGTTCCTCGAGTCTGCCGCGACAACAGCGTGCACCACTTGGACTGACACGTGCTTGGCACCCATGTGCCGCGTTCGCGTTCTCGCTGCTGGAACGGCTCTGGTCGCTGTCGGGGTTGGCTGCCCCGTGGTTCCTTCTGACGCTTGGTATCCTTCGGCCTCTTCACCGACACCGCCCGCACCGTGCGCCTTTTTCTTCTTCTTGCCCTTGACTTGCTTCTTCTTCTTCGGAGTCTGCTCCTTCTGACTTGCAGCCTCCTCGCGCTCCTCGATCGAGCGCCACATCTCCGGGTCCTCCTTTTTCAGCTGCGCCTGAAACTGCACGTTCTGTGCGCCTCCACGTTCTCGATTTGCTGTGTCGTCACCACTACCATATCCTTGAGAATGTATACCTTGAAGCCCTTGGTCTCGTCGTTCTTCCCTACGATCATGCCCACATCGGCCCTTGTCGTCCAGGGGGTCTCGGTACGCCGTGCACGGGCTGCAGAAGGTCACGATGTCCGCCATGTCCGGACACTTGCCCGTCAGAACATCGATGGGCGACATCCGCCTGGGGTTAGCGCTGCACCCGCTGCGGTTGAGCACGTACGCAGTATACTCGACCGCGTACCCCCAGAACTTGAGTGGCAACCCGCTCGCAAACAACATACAGCGAACCATGTTCAAGATCGTTCTCTGCATCTGCTCCGCTTTACCGTTCGAGGCCTGGTTGTTGGCTTCACTCACTTGCCGACGCACATCAGTCGTGCGGCAAACGTTCTTGACGTTCATGTATTCACCCCCGCAGTCGGTGCGCAGCACGTGTGTGCGGCAGTTGTATTCCTTCTCAAAGAAAACCAGGAAGTACTTGAACTTCTTCGTCGCACCAACCTTGTTCTTAGCTAGGAATGCCCTCACATAGTTTGAGCTGTGATCCACAAAGTTAATCATGCAGCGTTTCCCGTGTCTGTCTCTCGGGGTCATCAGCCCCTTGATGTCACTGCATATCACGCCACCGATCTTGTCCACCGGGGCGTTTTGGCCAGTGTCCTTCTTGGACTGGTTCACTTTGTGCTGCTTGCCCTATGCACACATGAGGCGGTTCAGCCTGACTCGGCTGGTCAGCTTAATGCCTGAGCCCGACGCGTCCGCCATGCACTCCAGCGTGTCGAACGCGAGGTGACCGAGCCGATTGTGCAGCTCGAGCAGCGTACACTCGGTTACTGCATCTGCGCTGATATCCCCGCTCTCGACTGCTGCCATCACTGCATTCACACGCTCCTGTTTGCCGCACCCATTGAGGGTGTCCACCAGCAGCACACCGTTGCCGCGTCGAACCTCAAAGATGCGACGTCCGTCAGACTCACGCATAACGTAGCTCTTCTTGTTCAGTCTCGTAAGGTACACTTCGTTCTCTTCAACAATCCGTAGCTTATGATGTTGTTAATCACTTCCTTGGTGTAGTACACGTTTGTCAAGTCAACGCGGCTCTCGCTGCCGTCGATCATGATGCGCAGCTCCACCGGCCCTCGCTTCGTCACACTGAGCATGCCTCCGTTGGCAGTACTTCACTAGTCAATGTAGTCCACAGTGTCTCGCAGTAGACTCTCGTCGTTCACCAGGTGGACACTCGATCCACTGTCCAGGATGCACACGCCATCGTCTGCCAGCCCATGGGTCGTACACGCGCTACTCACGGCGAGCGACACCTTCCCGGCCATCGGAGGCTATTCGCCAGGACAATCGCGCTTCATGTGGTCTTTCTTACCACATCCCCAGCATGCGCGGTCTCCACCAGCATCGACGCGCCGTACGAATCCTTGTCCTCGGCTACCTTGGCCGCCTCCGTGGCCACCACGACCACCTAAACCACCTCGCACACTACGGTCTCCACCACTGCGAGCGTTGTGCTTCCCAGAGCTTATCGCGTACTCCCTCGAGGAGCCCGTCAATCCGGTTCATGCGCTCCGAGCTCGCGTCAGAGTCCCGACCGCTCCTGGCGTGAGCGTCGGACACGCCCGAGAGCGAGCGCGCCTCCTCGAACAGCTCGAACGGGTCCGTTGTCGTACTCAGTCTCATCACGTGCAGGGCTGGGACGATGTCGGTTGGTTCGGGCGTATTTTGGGTCGTGTCGGAGCCCATTGGGCTCATAACCTGTTAGAACACGGTAAGTGAGTTGGAGCTGGGAAATGAAGAACTGATGAATGATCTAACCTGTTTTCCTACTTGTATGCAGACAGCCGCACCTCGTAACCACTGCGCTAGCTCATAGTCATCGTAATCACCATGCGATACGACTGCTTACACCTGCAACCGCTCGCGACCACCTGCGCCATCGCACGCAACGACTGTGAGTTCTAACAGGAAGTACTCGCATTGGCTGCTGATGCGATATGCATCTTTCGTCACCGTTTGGACTGGGTCGTGCACAAGCAGATGCTGCTCCAGGAAGGATAATTTCAGCGCTGTTATCGGATGAGCGCGGGGTCTTTTGAGCGTCTTTTGTCGTTTATCAGGCCTAAGCTAGTCCGGACGGGCTCCAGGCACGCCGTCGAACTGGAACCGACCCCATTTTCCCGGAAATCATGCTACCACGCGGAATCTGAGCGGCTCGTCCGTCACGGCCATTTACAACGCCATACACGCCTCATTGGATGCCATTTGTGATTCACGGAGCTGATCATTTGGGCGCCAACGGAGTCAGTAAAGCGCATGTACGAGTTGGCCGATGTATTCATAACGATAAGCCCGGACAGCGTTTTGACTTGATGCGCCGGCTGTATCGACGGGTGGCTGTGCTCCGAATACAAGAAAGGTCCGCGATTTTGCTGTATTTTACTCCGAACATTACCAAAAGTATGGCCTCAATTTTCATGTCATTTGTGACTCGCTGTGTCGATTTACCGGCTACGGGCAAGGTGGAAGATTCGATGGGGTTCAAGAAATGGAAGTTGCGAGAAGCAATGATGCAGCTACCATCAGGCTTTTACATCATCGGGGACAACGCGTACCCTCTTTCTAACTCGCTGCTGGGCCCTTTCAGCAAGCTGGGAGATCAAGAGCAAGGCACACTCCTACTATTTTTTTTATCTGAGTCAATTGCGAATTCGGATAGAAATACCATTCGGTCTCCTCGTCAATTACTACGGAGTACCATAACTTATCCAAAAGTTGGTATCATCCCACTGACAATTTTGACGACGCGGCGGCCCTGCGTCCTGACGCACAAGGCCACATTCTTCGATAAGTCATCATAAGCCACATCCAAACGTTCAACCTTCGCCGACCCCGTGCTCGCTAAACGCTTGCCGACTTCTTCGATGGGTCTATTTACTACATTCCGTTCAGGATCTGCAGCTCAAGCTCGCTAATCGGGACCTCGAGCATCGATTCCACCGCTTGCTGTACCTTTAGTGTCTGCCCGATGTCACCTGCATCAAGTCCCTGCGCGATATACCCCCGACGCTGCTCCGAGAGCTGCTGCATTCTGACGGCGTTGCGATCCAGCATAGCACACATGGCCGACAGGTTCTGAGCTACCGTTGCTCTCGAAGGTATAACTTCTACTTAATCCACGCATCTTCCTGCGTCTTGCCGCTTTCACTGGTCCCCAGGTTGAGCAGGTCGTTCACACGTTCGAGAATAGATGCCACAGCGACTGATTGTGAGCCTCTTTGACGTTTCCGATTCACTTGTTGGCAACTCTCTTCTCGCTCCATCGTCTAATCATCTTCGTCCTCGGCGTATACATTAGCTGAGCAGAACTCCCTTGAACCTTGACGGTGTTCGCACCACCGACCCAGGTAGAAGACATTAGCGCGCCCATTACACAAGTCCCAGAAATCATGACTCCCCTGTGCACGGGCCTTGGATCCAGCTTCAGCACGCGCAATGTTGCTGCTAATCTCTGTAGTGGGCTTACTTAGCTCACTACTTTAGCTTACACGTGTGCGCAACGTGTAGGAGGAAGCGTAGGTGTATTTATATTAGATTAAGTATACTTAGCTCACTAAGTATAGTTAGATCTAAATAAAGACTTATTAATAAGCTTTGGTAGAAAATGAGAACTGAATTTGAAATGTTAACTTCGGCTTTGCCTCC
>BSXT01003078.1:0-16140 GCA_030267785.1 Phytophthora fragariaefolia
CAACAGCCTCCAGACGATCAACGAGGTCTGGTGGACCAGACCCGCGGCGTCTTCCCGGCTCCTCCACCCCCACTGCGAGACGCACAGGGGGAAATTCGCTGGATCGCCCAGCGAATTGTTGATCGTCGGATCCGGACCCAAGGTCCGGATCATTTTCGTATTCGTTGGTTAGGATTTCCTCCGAACCAGATACGTGGGAGGCGCGGAACGTCCTGATGCGGGACGTTCCGGAAATGGTGATGGCGTACGAAGCCCGCCACCACCAAAGCCGCCGAAGGGCGTAACACTTGGGCGAGAACTGTTGTCGCCTACAGCTCTCAGCAGAGTGCTGCACCCACCAGCAGGTCTCAAAGCCCTCTGCGCAATCAAGTTTGTGCGCAGAGCCTTCAGCTCCTCGGGCCCACGGACATCCGTGTACCCGTTAATGTCCCGTTCGGACACGCGCACTGCCCCGACGTGGCAGTGGTCGCACGCGATGCCCATCGGTACCGCGCACGGAATACCCGCTTCGACTGCACCCCAGTGCAGTTGATCAATCTTGGGGCGCTTGGAGAAGCGCTCATAGCATTCGCGTGCTGAGCGAACGCGTTCGCGGTAGCCGGCTGGGTTCTTGTTGAAGGTTTCAACAAAGGCACCCCAGCTTTGACAGAGTGCCTGCCATTCGGGCACTCTGCTTCTACGGGAAGTCTTCTTATTCCCGTACCATCGGAGCTCATGCAAGAGTCCGATGTAATAATTGCGCATTTGGTCCGTCGCTCGATCAAAGTCAAGCTCCTTAGTGACATCATCGTATGTGATCCATCCGCACGAGTACAGTGCATAATGACTCGGCGGAGCGGTACTGTCGAAGCGAGATTGGATCTCGCTTGGAGTCGGCGTCCACGAGTCGCGCACCGGAGCAGTGCGCGACGTCTCAACACCAGACGAAGTGAAGTCGCCTCCACTCCGCGGGCTGGACAACGATCCAGCGTAAGTAAGCGGTCTATCGCTGCCGCTGCGCGAGCGCTTCGAGCTCGAAGCGTGCGGGTCATCCTCACGAGGACGACGGGATCCCACACTCGATTCCACACGTGTTGAAGACGAGGTTCCCTCGTCTTCTTCTTCTCCATCTTCCATGTTGGTATCGCTGCCGACATCGAATAGAGCTTCGAGCTCATCGCGGCAAACAAAGCGTTGCCGCGCGTCTTCTTATAGTCCCCAAACGACATCGTTCGCTTGGGAGAGCTTGGCGTCGTCATCGTTGAAGTGACGACGGGTGTTGAAGCCAGAGAGCTTCCAGTCGTCGCAGAGGAAGCGACGACAATGTTCCCTGCTGCAGATGCAGCAGGCGTGCCGGCGGCCTGTGTCGTTGGCGTGCTCATTCTGAATGAGCAGCCATACCGACATGAGGAAGGCAGCGAAATCCGTTGACGAGCGACGCACGAGGGAGGATACAGCGCTGCCGAGACAGAAGTCAGCAACGACAGTGGCCAGACCTAGCGAGAGACGCGAGCATAGGAGATGAACAAGTTGGCCTAATACTTCGTGGTGATGGTGAGCAGCCACGAAGGGCAACGGAGGCGATGAATGAGTCGCGGCAAACGAGGACGAGTGAACGAGGTGTACAACGGGCAGGAGGACCCTCACTTAAGTTGGCTGATGAGGAGATAATGGATGCCCAGCATAAGAGCAAATTAATACAGAAATTGATCGAGACTGGACTGTACCGTGGAATGAAGATAGAACAGAGGCACGGGTTGATACTAATTGACACTGCACAGGGAAAACGAGTGATCCTTCCTCCCGAACTTTGGGCAGTAGCATTTAAGGAGCACCACGATTCAGTATGGGCAGGACATCTTCGAGCACCCCATACGTACGCGCGGATTGGACAAGTGTACTGGTGGCCCGATTTACAACAGCAGGTGAGGCGATGGGTACGAGGTTGTCAAGACTGTGGAAGTCGAAAGGCCCGACCACGTCAGGTGATACCACCATTGAGAAGCATACGAGGCGGTGACGTTGGTGACACATGGGTCTTGGATGTAGCAGGACCCCTACCTACGGGTGATGACAGACAACGTCATGTATTAGCGGCAGTTGAGTATGTTACCAGATACGCGGTGGCAGTAGCAGTGCGACTGCATACGGCAGAGGAAGTCACGAAATTCCTGATGCAAAACGTAGTACTGAAGTTTGGATCATTTCGAGAACTCTTAACAGATGGAGCTCATGACCTTACAGTCAAGGTCATAGAATAGTTAGTGGAACTGCTCCAAGCGCAGCAGACTAACCCTGTGCCATACCGACCTCAGATGGCGGGGCTAGTGGAGAGATTCCACTGGACGTGGAAAAATTGTGTCTCAACTTACATGAACGATGCTAAACAACACGATTGGGACGTTTGGGTGGATTTTGCGGTGTATGCTTACAACTCGGCTGCACATGCTATCGTAAAACTGAGTCCGAACGCACTGATGATGGGCAGACGGTTGCGTAACCCGAACGAGTTACTGCGCACCATGAACGTGACGGAAGCGGGAGAACTGAACGCATACCATCGACGATTACTAAAAGCTATGACGAACAGACATGAGTGGGTAGAGCTTGCGCGAGCGCATGAACAGGTACGTCAGGCGAAATACTATAATAGGAAGGCAAAACGGACACCACGCACATTTTCACCGGACGATAGAGTGTGGATGTTTAGGCCGCCGGGGGGGCAAACCATCGAAGTTTGCGCATCAGTGGATGGGACGGTTGAAAGTGATAGAACCAGCGGCGTATGACAACTTCCTACTGCAACAAGAAGACACGGATGGCGATCCAGAACGATTTATCGCGCACGAGTCGTTTATAGTTACGTATCACTACCCTACCACAATGTTAGAAAGGATAGCGACCGATATAGTATCACAGCTGGAGAATGAAGACGCAAGCGAACGGAGGGCTATCACGACAACACGCGCGGTTGTAAGAGCAGCGGCAGCAGCTTCTGCGGCAACGACGCCAGAGGGAAATGCAAAACGACCGAGAAAAGCAGTGGGACGTGAAATCATACCGGTACGTGTCCGGAGTGTCCGGCCTTATTTCGTCTCCTCCGTACTATGTGTTGGAATACGAACCATGACCCTCAAGGGTTTGTGGCGAACGAGGCCGCACGACGGCAAACGATGGACGACGATGGGTATCCACGGACGGATTTTTCGGTGCCGACAGAGTTGTGGAAGACTCTGGGTTTAGAGAAGGCGTGTAATAGGTTGCTGGCACGTACGGCGGAAACGCATGACAGACGGAGTGTCAGACGTGATATGTATGCGCATGTTGAACGACAGCCCGACAGTAGGACCATCCACGAGGTGGGCGACGATGAGGCACGTTGAAGTACCTCCGTTGGGCTAATGTGAGGGCCTGACGGGAGGCCAGTGGACTTGCGAGGGCGATGGATCGCGGCATTAAGAGATTTGCGGGCTCGCGAGAAAGTCTCTGAGATTGATGGAGCGACGAATAGTCGCTACGAGATCTGCGGACGTGCGAGTAGTGGAACGGCGTGAACGGCAACGAGTAGCGTGAGGTGTAGTGCGGCTCCTATTAGCGAGACGAGCTGATTGGGCTTTGGACGGCGTACGGCGTGACACGGAACATCTGGGGGCACGAGGTCCTGTTGGTCCAGACACCCGATACGTTGGTGCCAAGGCCAGTTGGTGAATTGAGCTAGGCAGGGCAGTAGGGCATTGAGACGTGTAATGGATGTTGTAAACGGTTAGTTCTATTGAGGAAATACAAAAGTAGGAACGGACGCAACGAGGCGGACGTTCCGGCAGGGGGAAACCAAGTGGGTTTCGGACGGCCAACAGTGGACTCACGTTGAGTAAGACGATCAACGAGGGCGCAAATAACAAAAAGCACTGAGCCGTACGACCCACCGGCAAGCAGGTGTCAATAGACTTGTTACAGTACCCATAACCGGGATAGCAGACAGGATTCCACCAGTTTGCACGTGCCTGTATCGTTGTAGCTATTTCCAATTTTGACTAAGGTTAGGGTAACTTTGGCTGCTGTGGTGGAAGTATTATCACCTTTGACTGTATCAAGATTGCGATCGCTTTCCTGTATTCTGACGCTATCAGTATCACAGGCAATACGTTTTGCCTTGCAATTAGATTTTTGGATAAAGTTATTCAAGGTCGCTGCAGTGAAAAGGACACTGAGCTAGAAATAATTCAACAAGCACTGTTTGTTTAAGCCATACTGTAACGTCAAAAATTTGAAATCCGTTGAGCGTTTGAAGGGACCACTCATCCTTGCACTAATTTTTTAAAACCAAACCCAATTATCTCAAGATCATACTCGGTTGCATATCTTAGACCAACAAATAATGGGGCAGCTCCGTAGGATAGAACGTTCAGAATATAGATAGGCACAATACAGATAATCGGTCGACCAGCCTGGCTTATTCTGCGCAGTACGGAAAAGGTGCAACACGCAAGTGAATCTAAGAAAGAGCACGCAGGACCAGGCAAGCATCAGTCTGACAAAAACCAACTCAAGCTATTTGAAACATCATTTCCACCACTACTGTAGTCGAATAATAAGAACGAGGTAAAAGTTGTTTCCATTCACGCTAAGCACCCCAACCCTTCGAAACAGTCGAGCAAAGCTCTTGTGAAATGACGTCGTGTCTGCTGTCAGTCTATCTAAGATGTCATGATCATCACCGTTGCTCTGTTGCCAGGTCGAAGACACCACGCCCGCATGCCAAATCGACCCATGAGCCATCTGGACAATAGATGCACCACGCATTACAGCCAAGATAGCATTCATGCTGGCGGAAATCCATAGTCCTTTGTTGGCAAACCAACTCCTGCGCTGTCAAGAGTCTCATACAAGTACGCACTCTTCAGCATCGCGTAGAACAACGCGTGGAGGGCATGCTGTCAGCCAGTCACCACAAGTATGAAGAGCCACACTTTGCGTAGGTCATAGTGGAGATGTCAACGTAGTGAGTAGAGGGTGCAGGCATCCTCAATCTATCTGGTTCTTCTTCGGGTTGTATACTGACAAGTGAGCGCAGCCAGAAGAAGGGTGTTGGTTGTCACTGTCTTCACCCAAGAACGAGTAACTATATAAACTTATTCTATTTGCATGCTTCTCTAATCCCTCAGCCCGAGAGTGCACTAACGCTATCCTCGAAATAAATAGGGTAGACAGTTGTCACCGGTTGCTCATCGCAGTTGATTGTTTGGGAAATGAGATTCAGGTTCGCTTCAGATAGATTCATCAGAATTGCCGACTGCATGGGTGACAGCGCTGTGCTAAGATTCCCAACTTCATCCTCTTGATTCTTTCGAACTCAGCGCAGTACGGAGACCCACCCATGATGATGAGCACTGATCTATCGACGAGCGGGTCAGCCCATGACCAAAAGAAAGAGATATTTGTATCAACCAGATCTATGAAGCCTAGTTGTGGTGAGAGATTGAGCACGTTATGTGGTAGGTTTTGGATTCTGAGGCCCCCAATGTACATGTACACCATGCCCGCGACCTCAAATATCTCTGGAGGAAGTTCTGCAATTGGACTACCGGTCAGCGAGATACTGTAGGGCTCTAAACGTATGAGGGAAGGTGGAACGCTTGTCAACTCACTATACTCAAAGTAAACCGTCGTACCTATCAGCCACCTCAAGTCCAGGTCGTCTGGTAGTTCGCGAATATTTGTGTAAGTAAACTCCAGATCATATAATTTGCCAGGAAAGTCGGTTGATAAAACACCCTCGGGTAAAACACCATTGACCAAATTCACACGAACCAAGTAAAACCAGATAAGTTCTGGATGGTTTGTGTTTGTAAGTGCTGCAGAGATTCCCCACTCATTAATGGTTGAATTGTACACTTTTATTCCAGTGGTAATGTGGAAATCGCAAATTGAGTCTGGAATCTCCAATGCTGAACAATGCCGAATTACCAAAGTGACGACAGTCGATCTATCAAATTCGTTCCACTTGGCCGAAACTTCATATTTCTTGCCAGATATGGCAAGGAGATGGCAATCTAGGACGGCCAGATAACAAGCAGGACTAGACGCAGCCCATGGACGCACCTGCAAGACGCACTGTCGCTGTTGTGGCTGCATGGATGCTTGTACGTGTAGCGCTGTTATGGCCGTTCCCCAAAGCGTGAATATTGCATAGATCACGTTGAGTACCCTATGTGTGCGGGAGTCCCTAACGTTTTGACGCTCGTGTGTGCAAAGCACTCCCGAAAACGGTTTCGAAATAACGTTGATATAGTCTTCATTATTAAACACTTCGACTTCGCTAACATCACACCCAGCACTTGGGCCTATTCGACGTCTGTTGGTACCAGAAGCTTTGCGCAAGAGATCCTTAAGATTGCAGGTGGTGAAAAAAACGCCAATTGAGAAAATTGTCCGACTGGCCAAGTCTCTCCACGAAACCACAAGTACCATTTGGAACTCGTTCAAAACACGTGCAGACCACTCATCGTCATACCAATCTTCCAAAGGAAAACCGGTGAGCTCAGAATCGTATTCGTTCACGTAGCTTAGAACTACAATTAGTGGCACGCCCATGCAGGACACAAGGTTAAGTATGCAGTCGCAAATTAAATATGTAAATCTCTTGTAGGCTTCGTTTTGCCTGAACAGCAACGAATAGACTAATACAGACGACCAGCAATTCAGCACGATAAGCGCCACATAAAAGCGATTCAGCAGCATTCGAGGTAGCAAGCAGCTCATTCGGTAGGCTTGAATCGTTTGGAGCATTGTTTCGACCAACCCTCGAGCGACAAGAATCGTGTGAAAGTTGCTTCCATTCACGCCGACTAGTCCTCGTCGGCCAAATACCTTGGAATAGAAACGGATCAGCCGAGGTTTCGTTCGCGGTCGACGTGTAGATTTCAGCTTAGATGTCTGTTCTGTCAATTGGATCTTACTGAGGCTGAACGTATGACTCTTGTTATTACTCCATGGAGAGAAAACTAGTTCACGGTGCCAAATTGTTCCTCCAACCATCAGTAACACTGGCACGCCGTGTACCGTAGCCATAGCAGCATTAACCAGCGATATGACTTGATGATATTTGGCTGGCATACCGATTCCTGAGTAATCTAGGCACAAGTATAAATACGAATGCTTGAGTTCATGATAAAACAGCGCAAATGACGCGTTGTATCCACAGGTTGCCATATGCACGATAAGCACTACCAGCCACCATAATGTGAATGTCCAGTGACGCAAGTCCACATATTGCGAAGAAGTTGCACAAGCCTTGGGCTTCCTAGACATTATATCCATATTGTGGACTAAACCAGGTTTGGCCTTTAAACCAACACCGTTATGATATCAAGAGACGGGAAGCTTTCTTTTCGAAGCTCTCGTCCAAACTCAGTATAAAAATACCTTTTTTGTGGGGCGGAACATTGTACCTACCGTGCCCGAGTTATTTTTAAGTTTATCAATAAGCTTCCCATCTCTCACACCAGATATAGAAATCATGTGCTCCCAATATAGTTGTTGGTACGTACTGCAAGTGGTGGTGGTGTGATACACTTCGCTCAGTTGAGTAATTGTGTGACAAAGGGATAATGGATGCCGCTACTGAAGGTAAACGCAATGAACCAAGACTAAGTTTGCTCGTCCGAGCACATGAAGATCAGTTCTTCACGGCAGCAGCCATTCGAATATGGTGGATTGGCTTACTCGGACTACACTTAGTAGGAGGGTTGTTCTTTGGGCTCGTTTGCAGCGCGTACTGGAAGATGCCAGACCTAAGTGTGACGACCTTTTTGGATTTTTATCAGATTGGAATGAGGTCCAAGTACTTCCACACAATTGCATTGATGCATGGTCTAATTGCTGCACTACATGGCTTGTCGGCACTTGCAATGATAGTCAGATCGATTCGGAGTGGGAGGCTTACTTTTCGTGGAAACCACTTTGCACATCGCGGGTCTAAAGCAAGAAATCGAAACCAGAATCAACTTCAGCGTGGCCGCGTCAGATGTACTCTTTCACGTTGTTTTGCTGCAGTCTTCGGTCGTCACGGGTTCTTTGGTGCTCAAGGACAATACTACGACATTATATTGCTATGCCGCGAGACTATAGAGACAACCCTGCAAACTGCGCAAGGTCTGCGTATGAGCCAAAACGTGCCTCGGTTATGGTTGAACCGCTTTTACGTCGTGCTCCTCGTCCTAAATTGTTGGTCAACCGCATTTGTGCATCACATGTTTCGACACAATAAAACTAAAATGCGCCTCGTTGCACTTTTGAGCGACTCCCTCCTCGACTTGGTCACATCAGTCGGCATCTCCTTACTCTTGGTTCTTTCATATGCTAAAGAATTCGACGTCGCTACGGGTAACTTCAACATTCTTTTATGGTTCCAGGACAAATGGCTTGTGAATGCGATGAACGAGTTCAACATCATTTTAGTCCGTTCGTGGTGCGACCTAACAACACGGATGGTATTTGCGATAAGCATGCTTAGTAACTTGAACTCGATGGAGATGTTGATGGCAGTGACCATGCGGTACAACCGTCAGCCTCGGGTGACAGCCATCACTCCAATTGAACGTCCGTCTACTCGGGTACAACGTCATATTCATGACGTTGAAGTTTGGACTGAGCGACTAGCCAGCTCGAAGTTAATGCGAACTGTGTTTTTCTGTTGGGGGTTGATTATCCTCATTTTGCACATAATGGCTCAAACCAATCCCATTCTGCCTCAGTGCCTAGTGCAAGTCCATCCATGGGGAGTCTCGAGACCAGCGTGTTCTTTAGTTATTTTAAATTGCCTTACAGATGGGACCAATGGGGAAAGTGAGCATGCGATTGCTCAATGGAGTAAATTAGACGCAGACTCGGTAAAATGTTTACTCGTTCGTCACTGCCCAAGATTCCAGGTTCCATGGGTGATAGGACCGTTCCAGTCATTAAACGCATTTAAAGTGTATAACACGACAATTGTAGAGTGGGAAGAAGATGCTGCCCTGACCCAAGACACCCACCCTGTCATGCAATGTGTAATGTTCATGCGAGTGAATCTGGCAAACGGAACACTTCCGCCTGGCTTAGTATCAGCACATTTTCCACGATCTTTGAACCTTATTGGTTTCGTCGTTTCCAATTTGCAAGAGCTACCGGACGATCTGCACACAAAATGGCCAAGATACTCTGCTATTCATTTGGATACAACTCAATTTACAAAGTTTCCTGATACACTGTGGAAGATAAGCCCGTCGATTATTATCATGCCCTACAATCCGATCGAAAGTGTTAAAAAAGAGCTATTTGGAATAGACACCATGTGGTATTTAGACCTGGCAGGCACGAAGCTCTCCATGTTACCACAAGACGTACCAGTATTGACAAATCCTCTCCTTGGAATAAATCTAGAAGACACAAATATCTCTTCATTTCCTTCATGGATAGATCCCTGGCTCCAGCGAATGGCTAATCGATACGCCCCACCTCTTGCTGCTGCTGGAACACCGTATTGCCGCGAGCTTGAGCAGCTTTTTAGAGGTAACCAGACTGAATTTTCTGAAGTGATGCCAGCGACGCCGGCGTCGAGGTTAATGGATCCTTCAAACAAAGCGTTTTTAGCTAGTGCAGTCAATTGCCAACCATCTTCTCTGTACCGCTACGCGTTGGCATTCGAGGATAGAGATAAAGTGCTTTAACCCATGTTATTTTCCACTACTACATGTAGCAGTCTATCTATAGTTACACACAAAAAAGTAAGCAAAGTGACACTACTTACAGATGGAGGAGCAGCGTGAGAGGTTTTCCCCGATTGTTATTCGTTTCTATTGGATCTGCTTCATATCGCTCCACACGGCCGGGCTTCTTTATTACGGACTTGCAGCGTGGTGCTACTGGAACTTACCTGGCACTCGCTTGGATATATGGCTGGGTTTGTATCGTATTGGCATGGAAGAGCGTTACGATCGCGTGGTTGCTTTTTTCATGGGTGTAATAGCGGTGGTACATGGTCTCTACATCTTGTGGATGTTTTCCTGGTCGTTAAAAAAGCGCCAACTGGTGTTTTCTGTCTATAATGTGGTACAAATGCCGAAATTTATTCTTCGACTACACGGCTCGCGCTCAGTTCACCCAAAGGGGTTTTCTAACTACGTGTATCGAGCATTTTTTGCACGAGATGGCTTTCTTGGCGTGGATGGGCAATATTTTGACAGCGTATTATTTTGCAGAGAAATTGTGGGGACCGCGCTTCAAACTCACCAAGCATATCGCATGAGTAGGCTGCTTCCTCGAGTACAAGTCAACCGAGTATATGTCGCTCTCTTAGTCGCCAATTGCTGGACAACTGCTCTAGTTCATTCTCTTTTTCACGCAAATGCCGTGAAGCGGCGAGTTTGGTCACTCGTAAGCGATTGCATTCTTGATACGGTCACGGCGATGGGCATTTCTACGGTGCTCCTGGCAATATATATACATGATTTCGATTTCAGGATATCAGGTTTTCCTTTCTACAAGTGGTATGAAGATATATGGATTGTCCACGCAATGAGTGAATTCCAAATAATACTTGTGACATCTTGGCGAGACTTGTGTACGCGAATGGTGTTTGCCATAAGTCTGCTGAGCGATTTGGATAACATTAAAATGGCAATGAGAGTGAGAAGAAGAAAGAGGAGGTCTACCTCAAGTAGCAGCAGTACTAACCAGAAAAGGCACAGAGCGACATTGGTTGCACCCTATTTTTCAAGTGTAAAATGGAGGAGCGGCCCTGGGGTAAACATTTTTAGAAGAAAGAGAACAAACGATATGCTGTCAAGAGTTTCACAATTTGTTTTTTTTGTTTGGGGAGCCATGATTTTGGTGTTGCATTTATTTGCTGAGAGCGCTCCAGAGCTTCCTCAATGTTGGATGCAAGTGCGGCCTTGGATCACCAAGCAACCTTCCTGCTCATTGCTGGTACTCGATTGCCATGAAGTTGGTATTCGTGGCAAAACCAACGAGATAGCTCCACAATGGAGCACATTTGACCCAGCAAGTGTAACACGAGCAGTGGCGAGACACTGTCCAGCACTTGAGATACCTTCAACTCTGGCATCGTTCTCAAATTTGAATGCTATCAAAGTTTATAACTCCACGATTGTGTCATGGGATGATAGCGCTGCACTCACGCATTCTAGTCACCCAAAACTTATGACCCTCTTCCTTGTCCGCGTAAATGTACCAGATGGCAGACTTCCAGTTGGACTTCACGCTACTGACTTCCCCCAATCTGTAGGGGATATAGAGTTCTGTTACACAAATTTACGGTCACTGCCTGATGATATCGATACCAAGTGGCCTCAGACTGGAAGCATTTATATCGAAGCAAGTGAGCTTGAAGAAGTCCCTGCAGCTCTCACACGTCTTGCTCCTTTTGATCTGTCGTTATCGATGAATCCGATATCTGAGTTGCCTGCCGAGTTGTTCGAGCAGGAATCAATTGGCTATTTAAGTTTTGGCAGCACACTTATCTCACAGCTTCCTGAGACTGTTGAAGCATTATCATCCCAGCTGTATGAGATTAATCTCAGCTACAACAATTTATCCTTCTTTTGGCCATGGATTGACCCCATCATCAATCGATCCGAAGCACCTCCATTACTACTCGCAGGAACCCCATATTGTAAGAACCTAGAGCAGACATTTGCTAAAGGATTTTCAGTATTTTCGAGTGTCCCTTCCTCCTCGGCAAACAATGAGAAAAATTCTCTACTAGCCAACATTTCTGTGAGCAATTGGGCTACTTTGAAGAAGGGTGTCTCATGTGAAGACCAGGACAAAACTTGGTACCCGATTGACTTCGAAGATGAGTACAGTAGCATTGTTTGTGCTTTATAATTGGTAGCACAATCAATATTATACTACAGACGAAAAGAATCTCGCCGATTCTTGTGCCTCACCTTTCGTACTTTTCAGATAGCAAACCCCAACGTCCTCATTCCACGAGAAGGCTCCACATCCTACCGTCTTCATGCACGCAGAGCAGCAGCCATAAGGAGTTTGATTGGGGATGCTGCCGATGTTTTCACCCATGTACTCAACGTGCAGCTCCAGCGTGCAGCTCGGTGCTGCCGGGTTGGAGAACACCTGACCTGACTCGACACCAAGCTCCCAGTTTACGGCATCCTTGCGGTTCTTGAACCAGCACGTGCCTCCTTGGTAGTCGCTCCAGGTGAAAGCTCTGCAGCCACCAAACCCCTCGCAAAGCGCGCAGCACTGTTTCGGTTCAGCCGCTCGAGCGCTGCCGATGTCGTTGCCCACATAGTCGATGTCGTACTCCAGGCCGCACGTGGGCTCCTCCACGTAAACCTGCGCGGAGGTTGCATCTGAGTCCACCAGCATGTTGCCCTTGCCGCTTTTCAGCCAGCAAGTCCCTCCGTTGAACGAGGTGAAGGTGAAGGCTCGACAGCCTGGAAACTGCTCGCAGATACCGCAGCACGCCGCCGCGTCGTTGGCTTGCACGCTGGTGAGGTCCCTGCCTTCGTAGTCGACCCCGTGCTCCAGCACGCACGTGTCGGCGAAGCGGAACGAGGCGATCGTGCCGGACTTGGCGTCTGCGTCCACTGCGACGGAGCCGCGTCCTCTCTTGAGCCAGCAGGTGCCGCCCTGGTGGGGCGTCCACGAGTAGGCGCGGCAGCCCGCGGTCGCGTACGTCTGGCACTGGCGGCAGCAGTCGGACGCGTCAATGGACGCGACGCCGAACAGATCGTTGCCCACGTAGTCGAAGCCGTGCTCGATGACGCACTCGCCCGGGGCCCCGAGCGCGCGTCCTGCAGAGGTGCACGCGACTAGCGCCGTGACGAGCTTCATCGGAGACGTTTCGGCTTTTCGATACATGTACTGTAGAACGAGTGAGACTTTTAATCGATTTGGGTTAGGTGGAGGGGGTAGGGAAACGGGTGCGTGTGATCGAAGTGTGACTTCTCATCACACGACAGCTGACTTGACGCCAGACTTGGCCAGCGTGGCGCCCTTGCCGCTCTTGAACCAGCACGTGCCGCCCAGATGGTCCGACCACGAGAAGGCCCCGCAGCCGCGCTTGGCCATGCACTTGGAGCAGCAGGCGTACGGGTCGGCGCTGCTGGCGCTGCCGATGTCGTTGCCGACGTAGTCCACGTCCAGCTCCAGCGCGCAGCTGGGAGACGCCGGGTTGGCCATCCACTGCGCGGACGTGACGCCGGCCTTGCGGACGACGTTGTCCTTGCGGTTCTTGAGCAAGCAAGTTCCGCCGCTCTGCTGGTTCCACGAGAACGCGCGGCAGCCTTCCGTCTTAGAGCACAACTCGCAGCAGTCCCCCGACTGACCGGCGGGGGCGCTGCCGATGTCGTTGCCGACATAGTCGATGCCGTACTCAAGCCCGCAAGTAGGGGTCTCCATGTATGGCTGCGCCGAGCGGGCCGCCGGGTTCACGACGGTAGGGCCCTTGCCACTCTTCTACCAGCAAGTTCCGCCGTTGTGAGTGGTGAACGTGAAGGCGCGGCATCCAGGGAAGTACAGGCACGCACTGCAACAGCTCAGTGGCTTAAGCATGTGCACGCTGCCAATGTCGTTCCCCACGTAGTCGATACCCTCGTCCAGTTGGCAACCCCCGACGTTATTGGAGCTTCCGAGAGGTTGCATGGTGGCTGTCTGGACGGTGGAGTTCACGACGATAGTGCCGCGGCCGCTCTTGAGCCAACACATACCCCCATTCATGTCGGTCCACGAGTAGGCCTTGCAACCGGTGGCTACCTCGCATTTTGCACAGCATTCGTCTGCTGTGGGCGAAGCCACACTACCGATGTCGTTATCAATGTAGTCGAAACCAGGCTCCACGTAGCACTGGTGCGTGGAGGTGACCGCAGCTTCAGACACAAATGAAGCTAGCCCTGCAGCCAGCGCGATGACAACGGGGACTTGCATAGTCGATAGGATATGAAGTCTTGTTTTGTTGCGCGGGGAATTCCGAAATGATGAAGGGCTAGAAGCTGATTACTGGTGGCAAAACACCCATGCTAAATCGTGGAAAGCCAACGGATAGCTTGCAAGGTTCAACTTCATATTTTCGGTTTCATTTGAAGCCTTGTCTAAGTCCCCGAACCTAGTCCTTTAAATATTCATGGTGCCAGTGCTGACTTCAACAATGCAGCATTTGTTCGCGCAGTCGGGTTGAAATCGGATTTGATCCGAAGAAAAATGGATGTTATGACTTGCCCTGTGTTTGGATTAACTTGCAGAATTACGAGGTGAATTGGTGTTCAGCATCACCACCCTCTCGTCTGCTATCTAGAACGGGATAGATTGGAAGTGAACTGAAGTATCTGTATCCTGTGCTGATGGTTATCTAGATTGCAGACGTTGATCTTCTAATACATTCGAATCCCCATAGTGATACTGTTTAATGTACAGGAATACTACGCAAGATTTAAATAAATGCGTGGCTGTGATGTTCAGACGCATTTTAGCTTCAACTGTACTGTGCACTGTAGCATGAAGTAGGAACAGCTAGAAGCTAATGTAATATTGCTCTTTCTTTGGTACGCATTTGCTAGCACAACTAGTAGTAGTAGCTATGTTGATCATAAGCAACCAGCGGGCCGAGCATTTACAAAGTCGATAGGAATACTAAATTACTGTAATGCAACAATCGCGAAAAAATAACTGTAAGCCGACCACGAAAATGTGTTGCACCCCTCTTTGGCCATGCGCTTGGAGCAGCGGCCGTACGGGTCGTCGCTCCACTCGTTGTCAATATTATTATTCTGTAACGTGTCTTTAGCCTCTGCACGCCGAGGTTGGTCGCTCAGTGCTGATAACGGCCAAGGCCCGGATGGCAGACGGTGACAAGCGATGTCCCCGCGTCGGCGTGTACCCAGCTGGTAGCACTGTCTATTTATTAATCGTTCCTATCAACCTGCTGTTGGCCGCTCCTCCGAAGTGCCTCCACTGCGGCTCCCCCTACGTGTACGAAGCATCGCCCACCTAGTCACTCGAGCTTACGCCTCGGGCGCCTGCTCTGCGTGCGACCGTCAGCAGACTCGGGTGTCTCCCTGTCCACGCACTCGTCCAGTCCAGCTCGTCAGCTGCCCTCCGAAGTCGCAGCCGCGTCCGTCCAAATGCTCTGCGAGAACGCCGCTGGTGTCTCACCGAGCGAACCCGAAGGCTCCGTTCGTTCCGTCCCAATGCTCTGCGAGAACGACGCTTGCATCTCACCGAGCGAATCGAAAAGTGAGCTCGGAGGCCGTCTGCCGGCCGCCTCACCCACCACGTTCCGAGATCGCCGCTTGCGATCTTCAACCACGCCAGCTGCGTGCCACCCAGTGAATTCACTAGATCGTGCTACGGTCACTTCGTTTTGGCCACGATCTTTCCCTGCTATCATCTGACTGTACCACGCCTTACCGTCACCGCCATCGCCTCCACCCGGTCCATCTGTCGTACGACTGGCCGACGCGACCAGCACTACATTACACGACTACCTCAAAACAGGGATCTTCCACGACCGTGCCGGCACAATGCAATCGCTCGTACTCGGTGCCGGTCACCCAGCGCGTCGTCGGACGGCCGGCTCGGTTCGTCAAACGTCCGGCATCCACGGCTCGTTCCCAGTTCGCTCCCACTGGTCGTAGTTCGTGCTGCAGGGCGTATTGCCCTGCTCGGTTCCGCCATCGCCTTCGTCTGAGCTCCACCAGCTTAGGTAGTGTGTCGTCTCCAGGACCCGCGTCAGCTGCTGCATCTCTACGTCGTTTTGAAACACCCGCTGACGCTCCTCCGCTAACTAACCTGCCCGTTAAAAACCTCCAAAAACGTTTTTTACCTCCGTCAACCTCCTATAACCTTCCCATACAAATTTCAAGTATACAAGGGTCGTGAAGGATCGCGGCCACCGGCTTATTCGGGAATCGCGATGGAGGAGCGTCGATCTCCTGCCCCTGTTACTCAAGGACAGGGCTCCCGACCCGAAGAACAGAGCGCCGACATATTGGTTGCTCTTGGTCAAAGCACTACAACCCACGATGACTCAGCTACCCCCAGTCGAGGCTTTCATTTGAGAAGTAGAGCACTATCCCAACGCGATTTTGAGACTCCAGTACAAGGTCGACGTCCCAGTCACAACTATCAGCTACGTAG
>BSXT01003079.1:0-18440 GCA_030267785.1 Phytophthora fragariaefolia
TCTGTGGGAAGACCGAAGCAAGTGCCGCCTGCCTATCGCCGACGCGAAATATTTGAGCGAGCAATGGAGGGGCTGCGTTTCATCTCTGCCGATACAGTGAAGAATTCGTTTCACAAGGCTGGGCCCATCATGCCATACGGACCGCCAAACAATGCCGCGGGCTCACCTATTGCCTGGAGCAGGGACAGTGTAGTAGACTACACGGAGATTGTTGAAGAAGTCACCGTGTGACCAACTCACCGTGTTTTAATAAACTGAGTTTTCCCTCGCTCAAATGTCTCTGGCTGTGCAATGTCTTTGTACCGTGCGGTCGTCTGCAATTTACTTAGAGCTCATGCTTGGTGCTCTATCTTTCCGGGTGCTTTATCAATACGACTTTTCCGGTAGGCTGACAAATTCCAGTGACACCTGGCGGCGCAAACTCAACTGCGTTATTGCAGTTCGTGACGAACTGTATCCATCATATGGACCTTCAAACTATCAAGAATAAGAAGGCGACAGGAGCTGATACTTGGTTATCAAATATATTATAAAATAAAGTAAATATCAATATCAAGAACAATATTTGAAGCAAAAACATACATCTTACTCTCTCAATCCATTCCAGCATTACGGCTTCATCACACCATGCTTTCTTCTGCACTGTGTGCAGGACGTCACTGGATCCAAATTTCGGGTTCCACACTTTGTGGGAGACAGGCTCTCCCGGCACACCCGCGAAGACGATGAGTGGGGGCATTTTCTGACCCGTCTCAGACGCAGCCAAAAACACTGAGGCTCGAAATCCATTTATTTCGCCACCTAAATACCAAGAACAAATAGCAGTTAATATTAACCCGATAAAAACGAGTAGGATTGTGCTTTACCTTGAACCACATCAATGGTTGGGTTGCCCACATAGTCAATAGTGGTTTTACGCACCATATCAATGAACACAGCAGTTTGATCCATGTTGAAAACGGATGCAATCTTGTCAGGCCCGCTCTCGCCTGAAAGAATTCCTTTTTCTTCAATTGTGTGCCGAAAAGACTGCGTAAAAACATCAGCAACAAGCTAATAAAACAATTTTAGCAGTACACAACTATGTCTTCGAAATAACCAAGCAACCCTCCATGTCTGAACGCTTTTTGCTGCCTTTGTGGGTAATTCGCCTAACCGAGAGGCGATTTCGCTTCAAAAATCGCCTAAGAAAAGACACGTTGCAGCCTCTCGTTCTTTGATTTGAATTGTTTGGATCTAAACGCGCAAGGATAATGATCAAACAACGCATAGATACACAGAGAAAGCGATTTTTTTTCGCAATTTCAATGATCCAATCGAACAATCTAGAGAATAGTTAGTAACACAGAAACTATCATTATAATCGAATTATCAAAACTCACTGTTTTTCGAGGTTTGGGTTGCGTACATATATGGCTGCTCTCTTTGTTGATAGAGTGAAAAACTTGTTTGGCGCCTCTTTGGCAGCCGTTTGGATCGTGCATTCTTGCTTTTTCCACCTATAGTAGGTGGAGCGGTGTACACGAGCTGCAGCTGCTGCGGCCACAACAGTGATGCCCGCTTGTGCCTGCAGAGCACTGAGTTTGGTCTTGTTCGTGTTCTTGGGACGCCGTGGTATCACGCCTGAAGGCTCGCCTGAAAGGCGCGTGAGGGAGGGATGTCAAAGCGAAGAGTGCCGTCGATCGACGAGCGCCACACCAACAATACTTTTTACGGCGTAAATATTCTCTTTAGATTTGCCCATTTTTTTAGGAGCAGAAGTTTTTACGACTGTCTCACTCAATCCGATTTTTACGGTACTAATTGAAGTACGGTGATGTCCGACGGACATTGTCCGTCAGTAACGCATTTGTGTAACGCTAATCCGGGCTTTTGATTGGTAAAAAAATCTGTTGGCTGCCGAGCGAAGCGAAGGCGGCCCTGATTGGCCAAAACAACTTTTGGCTGTCGAGCGTAGCGAAGGCGGCTCTGACTACATTATGGGGACCACATAAATTATGTGTTGAACATGAAAACGCACTTAACCTGGCAACATGGCAAACCTTGCCGCGCTGCCGTAAGGTGTGCTCAAACAGTCGACGGAGCTGAACATGCACACAAACCGGGCTTCACATTTTGTCCATAGAAGTGTGACTTACATTATTGTGGTCCACATAATAGGCTGTCGAGCGCAGCAAAGGCGGTGCCGATTGGCGCTTCCCCTGCCGAGCGACAGCGAGAGCGACCCCATTAGCTGAAATTGTACCATGTACTCTACACAATATTCATGTGGACTACATAATCGTACTTAGAGGACTTTCAACTTACATTCCCTATTTGCACGCTGTTGCACGAGCTGGACGGTGTACGCTGCCCACTATACTACGGATTAGGTTAAGCTGGACACAAATTGGGCGCCCACAACCTGGATATAGCTGGGTACGCGAGATGACCTTCCTAACTGTACCACTAAACCTACACTAGCCCACGACCCGGTATTGGCCGACAGTCCTCTACTCGGCAATCGATAGGTTGGTATTGGCGTCGGGTGGTCCACACCAAATCGCACTTAGTAATATGAACGATTGGCTAAAATTAAAGTTCGTCGAGGGCCGCCACGACGGCATAGCACAATATATTGACAACCCGCATAGACTAGGATGGCGAGGCGATATTCCGGAGGATATGCGTACATTGAACCGATTAAAATGCGATAGACAGGCCATAGTATGCAGTAATGCTCGCGATTGGAATTGGAATTGCATATGCACTGCTGTACCGCATAGTATACCATAGCCAAGGCTGGGTCGTCGCCCGACATAGGATAGCAGATAGGAGTACATAGTACAGTACGATATACATAATATTGCATAGTACGTACCTACGCAGGACTTATGGGAACGTATTGAACGACTATGGACGCGAGCTCATTGTATGCCATATTATGTATTCGGCGAGGAAATATGACCATCATCGAATAGTACGCCACGATGATAACTGTACATACGACGCGACGGGTTGGGGTAGAATAGCACGCAACAGCACGGCGGGGTCAGTAGGATCGGGTGGTAGGGATGTATACGCGAGCGATTAACCCGACGATAGCAACACAAGTGTACGAGGTCTAATATATAGAGACGACAGTGGACACATGGGCTGTCACCCAGCAACCTTTCGTAGACGCTGAATACCGACCTTTTTTTAGTTATAAGATGTCTTTAGTTATAAGATGTAGCCAATTGATGCAGCGTATTTGAACAGCGCGACGCAGACCAGAATTGGACCAGATTGGATTCCGTCTTAACCCCCTCGTGTATTTTACCGTTTCGCTACAGCCTCACACTCCTAAAAATGCCGAAAGGCCGAACTCGGATAAACGGCCCTGGGCGAAAGCCAGCCAAGCACTGCCGCACCGCTGTATGCAACTACAAGAAGCTGGAGGTGATCAACTGGCATGCCAAGTTCGGTATGGAGTTCACGCTCAATCGCTTCTTCAGCGACATTGCTGATGGAAAGCTCAGGGCATCGGCGAATCAAGTGTACAGGTGGCGTATCAGCCGTACCGCCATAGAGGAAGCGTGCAAAACAGCCAAGAATGGGTCCAGAAAGAAGAACCTCCTCTGGTGTTGTGACTTCGCTGAGCGCTGAGGCGGAGCAGGTTATAGTTCGGTAAGCACTGGTCAATCTGTTATTTACTACGGTTATTATACGTGTTAACAAATTATTGCTTAAATCCTTCTTGATGGATTAATGACTTTCGAAATGAAGGTATTCCAGTTACTACTCTCATGCTTAAGGTTCAGGCACTTACAACAGCGAAGGAGTACGAAGTGGCCAATTTTAAAGCGAGTAGCACGTGGCAGTTACTCTTTCAAAGGCGACATCGCTTGTCGATGAGATGTCGTACTCGGCAAGGCCAAGTAAAACCTTTAGGTGCAAAGCAGATTGCGCAGGACTTTGAGGCCAAAATTAAAGCAAAATGGCTGAGCTCGGAGTAACAGCTGTATATAATGCAGACCAAACGGCGGTATTTTATGAGTATTTGCCAAAAAACGATCAATGCTCGCGGGGAGAAAACAATTTGGGTGAGTGGGGGGAACAAGGATAAACAACGACTGACCGCCATGTTGTTAACAGACTCAAGTGGCACAAAATACCCACCAATGCTTGTCTACAAGTGCAATCCATCCAAAGTTCCTCAGACAGCGGCAGAGAATATTCGTCAGCGTAATGGATTTAGCGTTGGAATATGACGAGATATGGAGCGCTTACAAACCGAAACATGAACCCATATTTATTGCAATCCTAAAGACTGGTTTAATGAAGATTTGGTAATTAATTTTCTACGACACTACTTTGGCCGGCGCGAGAATCCAAGCAAGCCCATTTTGTTATTATGGGACGATTTCAGCGGGCACTGAACCCCAGAAGTCATCTCATACGCCAAAAGAATAAATGTATTTCTGGAAAAGGTGCCTCCAAACTGCACAGCTGCATGTCAGCCAGCTGATATCGCTTGAAAGAAGCCGCTAAAAGATAGGCTGCATGGAATGTGGGTTACATCAATTCGTAAGCAGCTTCGCAACCGAGTCCCGGGTCAGCCGTTTTCAATAAAGGCCTAAGATCGCGTTTTGATGGCGCACTGGATGCACAACACGTGGAACGATATTTCAGCGTCAACTATATGTAACGGATTTAGAAAAGGTGTTATATTAAGAAATCGACTAGTACTGTAGTCGTTAGGGAGCCTTCCCCACTACGTGCCGATGGGGAAGGCGACGTGGTTCAGCTGTTGGAGGAGTCTGGCATTTTAGATACTGAGGTCGGCATCATCGACTCTGATGACGACTTCGATCAATAGGCTGTAATATCTGATAATCTGTAGTACCAACAGTTAAAAAAGAAAAAATACACATCAGTTATCTTACCGAAAGTTTACCGAGGGCTCGCTACTGTTGAACTAGAGTACAAATCTGCAAATCTCTAATGCATAAGTACCACGCCCTCTTATAACTAAAAAAGTCGGTAATAGGATTGTCTGGCACGACGAGAGTGACACAAGTAATGGTGTGCTCACAGTTAGACAGACGATATTAGAGAATCGACGGCGGTCGCGTGGAATGATACGACGACGGAAACATACGATGATTCGTAATATTAGATCGGTGAGGCGTCGGGACATGTCCTCTCAGTTATGGCACTCATAGCATTCGTACGATTACGTGGGTGTACGAAGATACATTTTGGTGCGGATGTTAGCAACACAAATTGGACGCATACTCTAAACACGATAGGCACGAAGATTTAAAATGTCTGCTACCCGACAACAAACGACAGAGGGAAGACTTAATTGCGACTAGATTAGCGTAACCCAGCGGATATTTGCGATACGTGACGCATAGCCGGAACAATGGCATGGAATGAAGCGATAGAACTATGCACATCCGTTTGCTCACGTAGCATGAAAGTGCAAGGTGTACAAGTAGTATCTAGCAGAACTTCAATTATGAAGATCGATAGGATTACATTGAGCCAATCTGACGCAGTGATACAAAGCTCTATGTAAACCAACTTCACTGTTGGTATGAATAAGAAAACATAAATAATATTCAAACTATTAATAACGAAACACAAAAGCCCACCGGAGCGAAGCGGAGGCCTGTAGTGGAGCGAGCTGGTACAGCGAGCGGAACGGTTTGGGACCCACCATAAATCCACCGCCGCGTAGCGGCGGCGCTCGGGTAGTGAGTATAAAATATAGTAAGATATCAGCGATGTCAAAGTGCAACGCCCTGGCACACGACCATCTATTAATAATACCCTCTGAAATATGCTTACATTCGTTTAGGAGGTGGACACGGACAGCCGCTGGAGAACGTTTGAATTTTAAAATTCAAGCCTTTTAAAAAAGACCCGACAATATCACAGACACCTAATGTGGTGAAGCAACGAAAAAATGTGTAAGCAGAATGAAGGTAGAGCTGGACTCTTTTGCGTGTTGTAATCAATATGTTTCTCATTTACAACAGCCTTTATTGAACCCATACCCTCTATGTACTACTGAGGCTGCCACATTTTGGGAGAATTATTTGACTATGAATGATTCCGGTCTTGGGATGTTCTTCTCAACCCCCCTGACACCTGCAAAACATCCGCGCCATTCAGACCATTGGCCGACCAACTTCAATATTCTTCACTCTTCTTCGCCCGTACCCTGCATCTTTTCGGTGGTGCTGCTAAGCGTGGGTACATGCATTAGGCAAGTGGGTAGCGCGCAGGCGCAACGAAATGTAAAATAACACACAAACAAAATCCACCCATCTGAGTTGAAGTCGTTCAAGGCGATCGGACGTTTCGGCGGTGACGTTCACGCTGATGAAGCCAGAGGCGCCTGGAACCGCGCCCAACGGGACGACGCCTTCACTTTCAACAGCTGCACGAGCCCAAGAAACCCATTGGCACACCAGGCCAGAACAGCCAGCAGGCCGGCATTATGCAACTCGTCCATTTAGCGGGCCAGCAGCCGCGTTCGGCGACATCCGTTACAGCTTCGACCCGCAGTTGCACATACAGACAACAGCCCGAATTTTTCGCGCAGCGCCGAGCGAAAGCGATTGTGGCATGGGTCAGTTTACCGTCGCGCTTCGTCGCCACTTTGCTTGCTCGCGCCGAGAACGCCGCGGGTCTCGAAGACGTGGCCGCCCGCGCGTCCGGTATTACCACGCGACGCTGCTAACCACGTGAGTATACCATGTGGTCGCTGCTGATCTTGTAAAATAGAACCGCGCCTTGATTGGCCCCGAGAACTTGGCGTGCGGCACATCGCGGGGGTGTGGGCCACACCGCCGCTCTATCTATAGAAACTCGCCCCCCCCATTGGCGGAAATTGCGTCGCGGCGACATTCAGTGCGGCAGAAATAGCCTGCGGCCGCCCAGTCAGTCAAGAAAACGCCCTCAGCCAAGCAGTCCGCGGTCGAGCAGCTCCGCCAGCTCCTCCAGCACCTCGTCTCCCGTTCCGCCCCGCGTAGCCGAGTCCCGCCCCGACTGAGCGCCGAGAGCCCCGCGCTGCCGCCCCGTTCCTCCGGTCCAGCGCGACCTGCAGCCCCCAAATTGAGCAACTCTGAGTTCGCTGACGCTTCGCCGAGTCCACTGGTTGTGGGAGTGGAGAGCAGCCCCGCGCCGAGCCTTCGAGTAAGCTCTTGCAGCAGCAGATCTGACCGTGGCAGCCTCGTGCAGCGAGCAGCGAAGTGGCGGCGCAGTCGACGGATGGGATAAGTTTGCCGGGCCAAGACCGATTGACACGCGCCTTGCCCACTAGAGAGAGCGTCCCTTGTTCCTCCCTCCTCCTTCTCCTCCCCCCACCTCTTCCCCTCAACTATTCAGCTATAGACACGTGATCGACGCACGATGATCGCGCCGACCAACAAGCCGACCATGGTCAAGTGGGAGCACCTGTCCTTCGTGATCATGGACGCTCCCAACGACAGCAACCTGCACATCTACCTCAAGGAGCTCAAGAAGCACAACGTCACGGATCTCGTGCGCGCCTGCGAGGTCACCTACAGCAGCGAGTCCGTGGAAGCCGCTGGCATCCACGTGCACGAGCTCGAGTTCCCGGACGGCGAGTCGCCCGACCCGGAGATCCTGGATCGGTGGCTCGACCTCGTGGAGGACTGCTTCAAGGACAACGCCATCGACTCCAAGAACAACAAGTCGATCGCGGTGCACTGTGTCGCAGGGCTCGGCCGGTGAGTTTTTTCTTGAAGTGTGTGACTGACCGGTGGGACCTTTCTAACGCATCCTTGCTCTGTTTTGATGGATGAATTCAATTCAGTGCCCCCGTGCTGGTAGCAATCGCGTTGATCGAGTACGGCTTGGACCCTATCAACGCCGTGGAGCACATCCGCAAGTTCCGGCGTGGGGCGATCAATCTGCGCCAGCTCAAGTATCTGGAGAAGTACCAGCCGCGGCGTGGCAATAAAGCCAAGTGCGCCATCATGTGAAGGGACGATGGGGGGACAAGATGCCAGGCGCGGATGATGCGTGTGCCGGCATTTTCACACATCTGCGCTGGTGTTTCTTGGCTGCTGGTCTTCCCCCCACAACTTTTATTTTTGCTGTTTTACTTCCTCGTTCTTCCACGGCCTGGCTACAATATGCGTCATAGCGAGGAAGAGCGAACGCTCTTACCCAGACTTATCCAGCCTCGGCGCCGGTGTGTCGACGTCTACAGATCATATTCACAAACACGGCATTGCTTATACCCTATGCATTTGGAGTCTGCTTGTGGTTGT
Organism: Phytophthora fragariaefolia; assembly: GCA_030267785.1. Taxonomy (NCBI): domain Eukaryota; phylum Oomycota; class Peronosporomycetes; order Peronosporales; family Peronosporaceae; genus Phytophthora; species Phytophthora fragariaefolia. The sequence continues at coordinate 8,274 of BSXT01003079.1, forward strand.
TGTGCACGATGCGGCAGCGTGAAGAGTCCTTGTGTACCCAAGCAGAATCCCAGTTGTTTGTAGCCACATGGGGAACAACTTCAAGACGACAAGCCAGTCACTCACTCACAAGCTCGACTAGCCCAGCATGCAGAAGCGATTTGCACTTTTCTTCTCGAAAACGCACGAGAAGAGACCCCGACTGAATGGATTTTATGAGATTGATGCTAGTCTCGTTGAATCACTTTGATGGTAAATTTCGTTTCTTGTTCTTTCTCGGGTTCTTTTCTGGGGGTGGCAGCAGCACTTCAATCTTTGTCATATCCCAGGATGAGACGAATTTTATCATTCTGCTTCATAAGCACATAGTGATGTTATGCAGTCTCTATTATAGATCGGCTTTATTATACATGCCCTCGCTGCCTGCGTCGCGGTAAAAATTGCGAGGCTTTCTACTTCGTAAATATGCTTCATGCGGCGCGTTAGCGAACACCTCACTCGAAGGTAAGGGTTGCTTGCCCACCGGGCTGCTTCTTGATCAATGCATTACCGCTGCTGCTGCTTGTGGTTCCCTCGGTGTGTTTGGCTTTTCTTGGCTGGAAATCTGCGAGCTCGCTGAACCACTTGACAACCGGGAAATGGCCGTTGTAGATTGCGAAGTCGACAGCTACTGTCGTGCAACCCTCTGAGCGATTAGCCCACAACCACTGCACTGTGGCCAAATGACCCCCAGCGGCAGCAGTGTCCATTGCACTCGTCGTACAGCCTTCACTCCGATTTTCGTGAAGCCATCGCACGACATCTAGGTGACCGCCGGCTGCCGCACTATCCATCGCGTGAGCGGAGCAACCTTCGCTGCGATTTTCGTGCAGCCACTTCACCACCTCAAGGTGGCCACGCAATGCCGCAGCATCCATCACTCTGCTCGAAATCTTCATCTCTGGTCGGTATCCTGTGAGCCACTGCACGATCCCGAGATAACCTTCGGTCGCTGCGATCCGCATGGACCAGTCGAAGCCGTGGTCATTAATCTCAATATTCCGCGCGCCCAGGCGCTTCAGCAGCGAGAGGTATCCGCTGCAAGCTGCTTTCTGGATAGTCCATCGGGTTGAGCAGTCCAAGAAGGACTCGATGAGTTCAGGTACTAAGCCGCTGGCAATAGCGCCGACCTGTTCTCTTACGACCACCTCGATACTCATCATCCGTTCCATGGTCATCTTCGCTCTGCTCTGCTTTGCTGTGATAGTTTTTAGTTGGCGTAGTGCTTCCTGTAATGTGCGCTAATTCAAAAGTGAATTACAAGATAGCTCAGACTGAGGGCACATGCGAAGCTACACACCTTGAACACTTGCGCCATCCTCCAACGAGAGACGATGGGTGTTGCCCAGATGCATAACCAGAATAGTCAGACTGAACTTCGTCTCACCTCCACGTTGTCCATATACATCTAGCAGCTTCGAGTTCTGACCCCACATTGGATCAGGCAGCAAAACGTTTCGATTGAGCAACATTGACCCGCGCAGAGCTGAGTGTCAGTGTGCGCACGCACACAGCTGTCTGCAGCACCAGGGAGCCTCGAAAAACGCCTGGTGACCGTGCCCAAGCAGTGACCGTTCCCAGGAAACTGCGCTACGCTGACCCCGCAAGTCTGGGGTGTCTGCGACACATAAGTCGCAGCATCCGTCAAACGCTCGATGGATTTCATGTTTCATGGCCTGCGCTTCAGCTTGTAGTAGATCTGAAGTTGAAGTGCACTTCAACTAGGTAGGTAGTTTCTCACTGTACTGATTAGGTTAGATAATGCACGACAAGGGCTGTTCGACCCAGCCCGTCGATCTCGCTATGGTACGCAGACAAGTATCTGAAGAGCTCAGTTCCGGCACGTGAGGCCCGTGCTCATCCGCCGCTGGCGGTGTCGAGGCACCTCCAGCAGCGTCGCGCTCAGGCGTCGCTCTCTCCGCGACCAGCGAGTCGGCGACCTTGCGTCCTGCACCTCGACGTTCTGGTCGTTGAGCCAGCGCAGGATGTGCATGTGGCTGTTGAGCAGCGCGAAGTGCGAGGCCACGCTCGTGCAGCCTTCGTTGCGGTGGGCCGCCAGCCACTGCACGGTCTTGAGATGCCCCCCAGCGGCCGCGCTGTCCATGGCGGCGGTCGTGCAGCCCTCGGAGCGGTTCTCGTGCAGCCACTGCACCACGTCGAGCCGGCCGTAGGCGGCGGCGCTGTCCATGGCGGCCGTGGTGCAGCCTTCGTCCCGGTAGTGGTGCAGCCACTTGATGATGTGGAGGTGTCCGCGCAGCGCCGCCGAGTCCATGACGCGGGTGGAGCACTCCATGTCCGGCTGGTAGGCCGTGAGCCACTTGACAACGCGCAGATCGCCGCTGTCGGCCGCAGTCCTCAGTGCCCAGTCCAGCTCTCGGGGCGAGACCGGCGCCTCCCTCGCGCCGAGACGCTCCAGCAGCGTCAGGTACCCGGCGCAGGCTGCGCGCTCGATCGTCCACTTGTGCGACGAGTCCAAGAACTCGCTCACCAGCTCGGCCACGTGCGGGCAGCCGGCCAGCACGTCCCGCTCGCGCAGAACGACGTCCACAGCGCAGAAGACGACGGTGCGGAGGCTCATGGCGACGTCTCGAGACAGCAGCGAATTCGAATCTGAGCGGCCTGCGGCTGGAGCGACGCCCGCGTCGTGGCGTCGGCCAGTTCAACTGGCGCTGGGCAGCAGCAGCCGAGAGAAGCAGAAGCAGCAGCCCTTCCGCTCTTCTGCTGACGTACCCCCGCGACCCATGAGCGGCCGCGAGTGATTGCGGCGGTTGCCCACCGGCTTTCAGGGCAACTCCTGGCCGACATGAGTGCGCACGAGATGACGACCGCCGCGAAAAAGGAAGCCAAGTGACGTGGCAACTGGACGACGCGCACTCGACGAGCTCCGATGCTGCAGCGCTGGGTGGCGGACCATTTTTTTTCCCCGGATGTTGCACCATGGCTGCCTCCGTCTGAGAAACGCCAATAATTCGGATAAAGTTGCCGCCCGCCGACTCGGGCGTGCGAGCAGTAGGTATTATACTACGTTGTACTAGTAGGATAGAGCAGCGATGTGCCCTCCACCAGGACAGCGAGCGAGCGAGTCTCATCATCTGCGCCTTGATGTCTCATCGAGGGGTTTCGTCCGTTACTCGCACCTGTGCGCGGTGCCGTCGAAGTTGAAGTAGCCTGATCCTTCAACACTTCTCGTGTGCCGCACACGAACGAGATCGTGTGTCCCACACCGGATTGGTGTGCGACACACGGGTCGCTTGCGACACGGCTGCAAAGACGCCGCAAATGTTGCAGACAGATGACTTCCGTCCTCGACGCGCGATACAAACCTGCAGTCGTTCTACCCGCACGGCGGTGTTGAAGAAGGAGGGGGTCGCCCTTACATAATTCGCTGCCATGGATCGCCTGTGGCAGGGGCCATAATCCGAAGTGCAACCAAGCCGACAAGTCTGCAGTAGTAGCAAGCAGCAGTAGCTAAGCAGTAGCCAAAGATGCCGCAGAGCCGCGAACTCGCCAACAAGAAGAACGACCACAAGGACCGCCAGTCGCGCGGCCCCGTGGGCTCCGGTGCTGGCGCGAAGAAGGGTGCGTGGCACTCCAAGGAGCGCTGGTGCAGCAGAAATAGAGCGCGGAACTAACTTTAAGATGATCGGTTGCGGTGCAGGAGGCGCCGGCGCGCACAACTGGGGCGTCTCGACGGCCGACGAGGGCGCCATCACCGCTGTGGACCGCAACGACCCCAACTACGACAGCTCGGAGGAGAACTAGGCGGAGACTACCGCAGACCAGGAGCTGAGGCCGTGAAGGAGGAAAGGAGAAAACCACGCAGCAGGTGAAACGGTGTCGACGTGTGTATAGTGACGTCGTAACCGCGGCACGTGCGTCAGAAGACGGAGAAGATGAAGACAAGAAAAGAGAAGCGGGCTATGTCCACCGTGATGTATTCCGTGGAGCTCCGCGCAGAAACAGCAGAATAACTTATAAACCCTTATAAAAAGCCACATCGTGCGTACACTACCCGCCATCTCTTCTTTGCACCCCCCTGACTCCACAACTGCTGACGTCGTTCTCGCCCTCGCTGGACGAGCTCAATGCTGCGTGCCTCGATCTTCCGCCTGGTTGGTGTCCTCACTGCAGCTCCTTCGTGTGCGCCACACCATCTCTCGACTTCAACAATCCGTTCTGGCAAGTCTCCTTCCCAATCTCTTTCCACAGGGCCATGCCATCCCACAGGTTATGGTGTGGCGCACCCCACCCACTCACCCCACCAAGCGGCATCGCCGTCCTCCATCAATCCACCGCGGAACGCAGCGCAGCAGCCATGGCCGCCATGCCGTCCGCCGAGGCGAACGCGGCGTCCGTGACGACGATCCCCAACTCCATGTGGGCGTCCGGCGCGCTGATCCAGGAGGGTTCGCTCGTGATCCTGTTCGAGACGCACAACTCGCTGACCTACTGCTACGCGCAGCGCGACGCCATCTACCAGAACCGCCACGGCGCCTTCTACCACAACGACATGATCGGCCAGCGGTTCGGCTCCAAGATCATCTCGCGCAAGAAGAGCGCGCGCGGCTACCTGATCCTGCTGGCGCCCACGCCCGAGCTCTGGAGCCGCGCGCTGCGCCACCGCACGCAGATCGTCTTCACGCTGGACGCCAGCGCCATCATGTTCGCGGCGGCGCTGCGCTCGGGCGCGCGCGTGCTCGAGTCGGGCACGGGCAGCGGCGCGCTCACCACCAGCTTCGCGCGCACCGTGGCGCCGCGCGGCCACGTCTTCACCTTCGAGTTCAACGCGCACCGCGCCGAGATCGCGCGCGACGAGTTCAAGCGCAACGGCCTCGAGAGCGTCATCACGGTCGAGTGCCGCGACGCGTGCGAGCAGGGCTTCCCGGACCACCTGGCGGGCACCATCGACATGGTGTTCCTGGACCTGCCCAGCCCCTGGAAGGCCGTGGACCACGCCGCCAAGATGCTCAAACAGGGCGGCTTCTTCGCCTCGTACTCGCCCTGCATCGAGCAGGTGCAGAAGACCTGCGGCGCGCTGCGCAGCGCCAACTTTGAGCGTGAGTTGGATAAGCGTTTCGTGCTTGCAAGCGAGAAAGAGGCTGATTGATGCCGTGTTTTGTGCTTGTTTTTTTTTGTTTTTTTCATTGCTGTGGTGCAGTGATCCGCACGATCGAGACGAGGCTGGTGCCGTACAACTCCCGGCGGATCGACCTGCCGGTGCCGGACTTTGGCTTCGGTAAGAAGGTGAAGACGGAGAACGGAGCTGCTGCTGCTGCCGAGGCGGCCCAGATGCAGGCGGAGGAAGACGCCGCCAAGACGGAGGAGGAGAAGGAGAAGGAGAGGAAGAAGAACGGCGGACGCAAGCGCAAGTACGTGCCGGGCGGAGTCGGGGAACACATTGTTGCCAAGAAGGACGACGAGATCCGTGGCCACACGGCGTACCTTACGTTTGCTACCAAGTTTTTCGATTAAGTGGTGCCGTCGTGCTTGTTCCGAGGGGAAGCTTTTGCTGTACCAGCGGCTGGGTCCCCCCACGTAGATGAACAAAGTGCTGCAATAGAGATAGATATACTGTATAAAAAGCAATCCATTTGCATCATAGGCGTTGTGAGTTGATGGTGCTAGAGCAGGCCTTGATCAAGCAAGCACGACACCTGAAAAGGCAGCCACTCATTACCAATTGGACGTCGGCAGCCGACGGTCGGCTACCATTCCGACCCTGCCGTTGCAGCCACTCTCAAATACATCTACCACGTCGTAATGAACAACCGTGGGCCGTGAACCGGCTGGCGTAGGCAAGAAGGATGGATCGTAGACCTCGTTTCATCCCTAGTGGAAATAGCCTAAAATGTCCTTGAGAAAGATTTCCCATCCGATAGCAATGATGACTTGGAACACGAGAATCCAGATGATGATCCACTCGAGCTTCGCGCCTTGGTGATGCGTTAAATGCTGATTTAATACACCCACCCTGCGCAGTCAGCGGCAAACCCCATCAACAACGTTAGCAACCGAAAGCATTAACATATTTTGCTGCAGACTTACAGGTCGCGTAGAATGCTGAGACGCTTGTTCAGGATGGCCACCCGATTGGAAACGTCCTGGTACTTCAGCATTTTCTGGTACAAGTACTTGAAATCGTCACTGTCCTGGGACTTCAGGAAGTACTCTGGCTCATCCAGGAGGCTTGAGTGGATGTTCACATCAGCGAGCTCGATAAAAAGCTGACCTATGAGCTTTGATGTGTCATCTTGTGAGTATTGGATGGATCCAACTGACGCAAGACTGGAAGGAATATGCTTCGTTGAACGGATGCGATCTTCCACGCGAGTCTCGAATGCACCTAGCGTCGCTGACTGCGACATCGCGAACGAAAGAGCTATCTTCTCGGCAACGCTCATAGTGCAAAGAACGATGGCATCCTTTGCAATACTGGATCGATCACCGTAGCTAAATTCCATGTCCTGCGGATCGACTTGGTCCATCATACACGATGAGAACGGTGTGAGCATCATAAGTCGTCGGGCCTCCTCCTCTCTTGTGAGCCCCCAGAAAACACAGCAGCCAGTGCTACAACAAGAATACAAGGCAAAGCTCGTGGTAAGTACCTGCGCCGAGACCGTAACACACAAACGAAAACAGCGTACGCAAAGAAGAACGCGTGCTTCTGCTGAAGTACAGCCGCGCGTTGAGCCGTAAATGGGTCTTCACTTTCCACACCTAGAGCCTCCACAGGCTGATCTGGTATGTAGCTCGAGTGCAATACCTCCAAGTACATGGTGTTCTTCCATTTCGCAAGTCCCAGACCGGTTGGTAGCACTCCTCCCTCTTTCTTCCGCTCTGCTGTTCCAGCCCGACGACCCTCATTCGCACTCTTCTCCATCCACTTGAGCAGCTTGAACAGAGCAATCCGCTCGCACGTATAGTACACGGCAACACGCCGTTTATCACTGTGTGTGGGCAGCAGTGGAGGCTTAAAAAGATGAGCCCGCGCTAGCTCTTCGTCGTAGTCTGGCGCGTGTGCTCGCCAGCGTCTCCCACTTGGTCGACGGGCCAGCATTCCTGGCGGGATGGCACCGTTGAGTCGATGGGTCTGCAGCACAGTCAAGTCAACCTCCATCACTAACGCCAATTGCGACTACCACAACTAACCGCGCGGTCCTTAGCCTGCAGCCCCGTTCGACGAGCTTTTCCTTCAGGGAACCCGACGGCACGCACAGGTGCAGATGGCAGATCCCCGTCACTGAATACAGGCTTGTGGGCCTCTGGAACTGTTGCGAGGGGGGCAGTCAGCAGCACCACCGGAATCGTTGGTGGCGCCAGCTTCTGTTCCTCCTCAGCCTCGTCGCTGTTGTCGTCCTTGTCGCCATCGTTCGGGTCCTCGATCGACACGGGGATCGCAGCAGCTACAGGACTGAGTTTGTGGCGCGTGCGACGACGACGTCGCGCTAGCTTCGAGATGCCAGTCGAGAACTCGATGGAAGGTGGAGACTCCTGCATTTGCATCGATCGCAATGGAGAGTCGCGAACTTGAGCTAAGCGACGAAGGGTCCTTTGAGTGGGCTTTACATGTATTCGAATGGGGGGTCTGACTATCGCTGCAGTACTTTGACAGACTCGTCATTGAAGTGTTGAGAACCTTCACGCTGATGACTCAGCTAAACATTTTTCACGGGCTGCAGAATCGAGGGGGATCGACCTTTTTGCAGGACAATGTTTGCTCAGGTTGCCCTCGAAAGGGTTAATGCAGAATTCCACGAGTTCTTTGGCCCTTCCGTCAGCATCGGCCGCACCTGAAAAACGCCAACACAGTCGGGGAAGCTGGCACTTCCGATAAGTTCTAGACTTGTTGAGCTTCTAGCTGGGCGCCTTGCGCTTGTCGACTTGGCTGCAACTACACAAGTGAGAATCTAACATGCTAGTCGACTAGCTGCCCTACATCGCTACCACCAGCGTCCTCGTGGCGGCGCTCTAGACGATAATTAGTAGAAACTCTCTACTGCAACTTGCTCCAGCTTGAGCTAGCGAACGAACGCAAGATGGTTATAGTCTTGATTGAGTCCGCCGTCGTGGAGCTGCAATAATTGATTTTCTCGTGCAGATTGGCGTCGGAGGTATGCCGTACAGCTTCACGAGAGGCGTGATCTCCCCACCTGACCACGTTACCTGGACTGCTCCAGTTCGCTTGCATCACCGGCACGCTGTCCACCCACGCATCTTCCTCCAGCTCAACCTCAACCTTTTTGTGCTTGCAGCCCAGCCCTTCATCATGCTCCAGTAGAAACTTTAGCACTGGCAGATGTCCGTGTTCCACAGCCTTCGCCACCACCTCCACACCTCCAACGGCACCTCCAGACCTGGAAAATGGTCGAAGAACCTCTTGACTATCTGCACGCCACCACGCTCAACGGCGACTTGCAATCCCTCCCGGAACTGCCAGCGGCTGTACAGCGGATCGCTGATAATTGCACAGCGTCCAAGTGCTCGATGGACGTACAGCTAGGGGATGATTCTAACCTCGTCGGATTTCTGTTAAGAGTCTTTCGTGGCGTCAAGGCAACGCAAACCTTCCAGAATTCAGTTCCTACTACCACATCGCTGGTATCAAAGACAAATAATTGACGATAGTTCCACAACGACAGTGGTCAAGTTTGATAAACAAAACACTTCAGAGTTTTTCCCAACGAAGTGTAGCGGATGGCGGCATGAAAGCCCACGATGACCACGCAGTACACTCGAGTGTGGAAGTGATGCAACAGGTTGGTGCTCAGCGGCATGACGTTACTTTCAGTCATTTATCTACCATTTGTGCCTGGAACGGGCATATTAATTTTGAGTATCATCGATGAGTTGAGAGTACACAAAACTGATGAAACGAGAGTAAAAAGATGGAACGAGAGTGAGAGTGACTGTGAAAAGATGGATTCGCAGTTGAACTAGAAAGAACATTACATCTGAGGATGTGTGCGGCAAGTCATTGAAAAGAAAAAAAAGAGAACAAGAACCAACGGCTCTTCCACCACGTGCTCGACCGGAGCTTAACCAGCTAATGCTGGTTTGGTACTCATAAAATCTGATTTCATTTGATCAGGTGCAGAGTTTTGTTGCTCGTTCTGCTGGCCCAACACATCATCTAATCGACAAATTAGTCTGCGTGGTCTCGTTGTTGATCTAGGCATCCACTGCGGCGTTGTTGTAGATGCGATGGGTATTCTGCTTGACTATCACGCTACAGGGAACGGGTCTTCTCGAGGAAGGCAGTGCAATGTGTGTGCCCATTTTTCTGGAAGCTAGCGCGCTTTAATACTCCAAAGATGATTGTTGCCTGAACGCAACCATGCATAGATAAGTAAAAACGATATACAAGTCTTGCATACATATAGTGTTATACCAGGGGGGCAAGCAAGCTCGTTGTCCCGTAAAAATGAGCGATCTTACGGATATATGCCATGTAACTGAATTCGCTCATCGAGAGAAGTATGAGTAAACCATCGGGAACAAGATAGAACCAACTGCGAGATAACGTACCAGTTCTGAAGGACCAGACCGCACGAGTTTGTGTCCAGCGCCAGCTCGTCAATGGAAAGCGTAACTGGGCTGTTAAATCCACACCATTAATTTAGTCTAGAATAAGGCGTCAACATGAAATCACCTCATTGTTGCATTGCACGTCACCAGAAAGAACGGCTGCAGCAACAGAGCGCAACGCCCAGGCGGAAACCAGAATAGGTAGTCGCAACGATACACGCGGGAATCAGCAATATCATCGAGATTATAAACTACCACGACAAAAAGAAGTGAGTGCTTGATATTTCAGTGCACACACTGACACGATAGGCTTACCCACAAACGGACTTGATGTGGAGGTTTTGGCGAAGCAAAAGAAAGCAGCAGAAAAAGTAGTAACAATTGTGGCAGAAAAAGCACCATATCTGTGTTGCCACCACTTGCTTCAGAAATGAACTCCCAGCCGCATATCACAGCGCTTATCTACAGCGAGAGAGAACGTTATTATATGAAGTTCATGATACGCTAAAAAAGTAAGTGAGCTTACCAGAGCTGTGCGAAGTGACGCAACCGAAAGCTGTCGGGTCCGTTGGGCAGATGGGCTAGTTGCGCGCTTGCTTCGCAAGTTCCACAGCATCTCGG
>BSXT01003080.1:0-12876 GCA_030267785.1 Phytophthora fragariaefolia
CAACAAAGATGAGGACCAACTGAATCAAAACCCAACAATAAATCCGCAATATTTGGTACGCTAATAAACATGTTATTCGCTCGGAAAGAATGCAGGATTCAGCAAACTGTTTTTATCAAAGCGACCCCCATTGCAAATGGCATCGAAAATGCAGTCTTTGTTCGAATAACGCGCACGGTGGTGGTCATTGTCGACCCATACGTTCCTGCACTTTTTGTAATCAAAACTCACGTCGTTCGAAAGTGCTCCGTAATTCCAGAGATTGCCAGAGCGCTATAAACCGTCACGAGGATGCAGACGACGAAAGACGCAATGAAGATTTGTATTGTGGTACTTAAGTACTTAAGTATGCTTGTAGCCCGTCCACTGGTACAAGAAGTAAATAATCTAGGACCCTCCCACGATGATGCATTGAACCTCATCAATCACGAACATAGATATCAACCCTAAAAAAATTCCGAGCCTTATGTCAGAACGTCCTTTTAACGTTCAGGAGGGTTTGCCGACATTTCGTGCACAGAAAATAATGCTTGAGTTGGAGCTGAATTTATCCTTGAGATACCATATCTCTTTTAGTAGTGTTTGATTTGAGAGATTGACTGGTAAAACCACTATATGTACATATATATACTTGAAGTAGATAACTACCTCCTCGATACTCCATGAATATTGCAGAAGTTGGCGTCTTGAGCCAGATGTTGTGCCTTGTGAACCTCGCCGGATCGACCGATCTCAATCAAGTCTATGCTTTATTACACCCCGCGGTTATGAGTTACTTAAAAATTGATTTCTAGGAATGATCGACTAGCATTATGGCCGGTGTGGAAGATAAACAGAGCAATTATATCTTCAATGTATCACTAGGACCAAATATGAAGGAGCAAACCGCTACATGTATTTAAAGTCGATGTTTCTGTTATTTTTTGCGGCAGGATCACGTCTGTGTTGACGAGTAGATGGTTTGGCCAAAAATTATACGATGTGAGTCACAAGGGGGGGAATCGTTCCAGTGGCCGTGTTACTGGTTAACTCTAGCGATGTACTCATAAGTACAAGTACTTCTAAGTATTATACGTGGAACGACTTCAATGAACCGTCTGTGAAGCATTGGTAATCATCCGGTTGTGTGTGCACTGGACCAGTGCCACTATAATAGTGCATCAATCGCAAGTGAGCCCACAGGACGAAGACCACTCGTGCATCACGCGGCGGCCGACTTAACGCTTGAAGACCATTAAGCAAAAACATGCACGATGCTACTAAAGAGATCGATCCGTCTCAAGCATTTCCAAAATCACTGGAAGGCGCCCAGCAGTAAAAGCTCCAGACCAAGGATGTCCGCCTCCGACACCGCTATCGCAGTGTTCAAAGTCGTCACGATCATCACCACGCTCATGATGAGAGTCTCGTTATTCCCGGACTGGAACCGATGGCGAAAGAATCGCAGCACCGCAGATATGTCCGTTCTACCTTGCGTCCTGATCTTTGGAAACTCGTACGCTTCACTGTTTTACGCGTACGCTATCGATAACTACCTGCCGCTGTTCGCAACGTCGATGCTGGGTGTGGTGGTTGGAATCTTTCTCGCTTACTGCTTCTATCTGTGGGCTGAAGACCAGCGCGATGTAATAAGGACCTTCATTATTGCATCTATTGTTTTCTTGGCCATCACGATTTATGACGTCCTCGCTCTCTGCGGCGTTACAGGGCAATCTCGTTCATCGACGGAGACTGCGCTGGGTTTCATCATGATGGGTTGTACGACTGGAATGTACGCATCACCGATGGCCACAATCGTTCGAGTCGTTCGTACTAAGACTGCGACGTCGATGCCCTTTACGATGGGGGCGGTTAATGTCCTCAACAGCTTCTGCTGGGGTGTATACGGTGGGCTCATCCACAACAACTTTCTGCTGGTCCCCAATATCATCGGAGTGACATTGAGCTCAATGCAGATGCTGGTCACGTACATTTACACGGCCAAGGTCCCTAAGCAGTTGGCCACTGAGTCGAACGGATACCTCGACGTTGTCATCGTACAACCCGACCTAGGAAAAGAAAGCAAAAAGGATTTCATGGCCATGCAATCTCCGTGTAGTGAAGGCTCAAAGCCATGGCGAGCTTTGGAGAGGGATGCTACCACCGGGGTAGACATCAATACAGTACCCGCTAGCCGAAGTATGATCGAATAATAAAGACGAGGTAAGCTGGTGTACCTTGGAACCCATCAGTCCCCGGAACAGCAACTTCAAGAACCTGAGTAAGTGCAATTGGCAGTCAAGTTAGTGTACATGTACCTTGGTGCGCGCTGCGAAAAGTAGATAGTTCGTGCACGCCACGGTGCATCGTGCCCAATAAAATTCTACTGAGTGAAGACCACCTTGCAAAAACGTGAGCAGTGCACAAACCTGGTTACCTTGGTCCGTCTCATTCATTTTCAATCTTGCACTCGAGAGCACACTGTTAAAAGTGGGGTAATGAGTGCCTACGCCATTGCTTTCACGGTGTCCAAGGTCGTCACGATCATCACAACCATCATGATGCGGATATCGCTGCTCCCCGACTGGAATCACTGGCGGAAGAATCGTACCACGGGGGACATGTCCGTGCTGCCCTCCGTTCTAATATTCACTAACTCGTATGCTGTGCTGTTCTACGCCTACGCTATTGGCGACTTCATTCCTTTATTCGCGACGTCGGTGCTCGGCGTTGTGGTGGGAGCTTTTATCGGATACTGCTTTTATCTCTGGTCTGTGGATCAACGGGGGGTGATGCGAATTTTTGTCATCTTCTTTTTCGTCTGTCTGATGATCACGATCTACGCTGTTCTCGCTATCTGCGGAGTTACGGGTCAATCTCAGTCCTCCGTCGGGATTTCGCTGGGGTTCATCACAATTGGAACCACAACGCTGATGTACGCGTCGCCAATGGCCACAATCGTGAGAGTGATCCGTACCAAGACAGCATCATCAATGCCGTTCACGATGGGCGTCGTGAATGTTTTGAATAGCTTCTGCTGGGGTGTCTACGGTGTGGTCTCGTTCACAATATGTTTCTGTTGGCTCCAAATATCATAGGCGTTTCTTTGAGCGCCACGCAAATGGTTGTGACGTACATCTACAGGAGTAAGGAACCAAGGGAGGAGCACTTGATCTCCACATCTAGTGAAGATATTCGGGATGTGGTGGATCTAGTGACCGTCGAAGCCGGCCCAGCCATCGGTAGTGAGTTTGCAGATGCGATAAATGCTCAGAAGAGTCCAAGTTATGTGGCGATTCATACTCCTTGTCACGGAGACGCCAAGTCGTGGGGAGGACTGGACCAAAACGACAGAGAGGAATGAACATTGCAATCAATATTGTAAATAAATGCCGAGACTAATCTGTGCGTTACCCATTTCGGCATGTGGATTGAACAAATACATTAGCGCTGCTGTTGCATGTACAGCCTCATCGGTAACAGATTAAGTTGAGCATGTCTTTTGCCGCATTTGAGGTGAATAGCTAAAGTTTCAAGTCGCATCTGTCAGTCAAGGTATCATCACCCCTGCTCGAGATATTTGTCGAATGTCACTCCACACCACGGATAAGCCGATGCGGAGCGCGTCGCCAAGGTGTACAATGTACTGTATGTCGCCTCGTCGAGACTGAACTTGTCCCGCGCGACCAACAACGACATAAATGGTGCGAAGTGCGACCAATCATGCCGGACGAAGCAGCCTGTGAGCTTCAGCGTGTTGCGTTTGGCAGGTCTCACTTTGGTTTGAGTGTGCTAGAGCTCACATCTCCATTGGACTCCGTCCAGTACTGCATCTTTATATCGTAGACAACATCCATGAGCGGGACCGATTCGGCCATTTTGGCGTTCAAGATCATCACCATCGTCACCACCATCTTCATGCGGATTTCGCTGCTTCCAGACTTCCAGCGCATGCGGAAGATGAAGAGCACGGGCGACATGTCCGTTTTACCGTGCGTGTTGCTGTACGCCAACTGCTACTTGCTGTGTTGGTACAGCTACGCCGTGGACAACATCATTCCGCTGTTCCTGACGGCTGCACTAGGCGTCATCTGCGGAGCCATCTTCTCGGTCTTCTTCTATCGCTGGACGGCTCACAAACGCGACGTCATGAGGATCTTCATCATTTCAGGAGTTATCATGCTGCTGGAGACGATTTACGGTCTCATGGCTCTGCTGGGCTGGACAGGCCAGACTCGATCGTCCGCTGGCACCACGTTGGGTGTCCTCGTCATTATTTCGTCAGTCGGACTGTACGCATCTCCGATGGCCACCATTAGGCATGTCATCCGGACGAAAACTTCGTCGTCCATGCCATTCACGATGGGGGTCGTAAACGTCATCAACAGTTTGTGCTGGGTCGTCTATGCAATTCTCGTGGACGACATTTTCATTCTGGTCCCCAATGCTTCTGGCGCGCTGTTGGGATCAATTCAGCTCCTTCTCACGTTTATTTATCCGCGCAAGGCACCGTCCGAAGGCCAAATTATCTCTGCAGTAATTAATGATCCCCGTGCAGGGTCGCTTAACTCTGCGTGTGAAGGACCGGCCTCACTCTCAGTGGTGATCAACTCGCCAATCCAAGAAACCCGAGGGAACAGGAAGAGTGGTGCAGTTGATGGTGCAAACTTTGTAGTGTTGAGATCCCCGGGGGTGTAGACCGCGGTAGAAGTTACTAGTAGCTAGTTAGTATAGATCTACAATACAAAAACATCAATGAGGAAATCGGCTCCATGGCATACGCTAGTGTGTAAACGATTGGTGAAGAAGATTTTGTTTGACTTCAGGGCAAACTAGACATTTCATCTTCAGAGTGACGTAGTGTGCTGTCTCAGGATACCTTTCCTTTGCATCCCTGCTAGCTTCACGCAAGATAGTTAGTTAGTTATGCCACAGTACATGTATTACTTGTACTTTGAGAGATCGTTACATTGATGGCTTTATCGCGCCGTTCTCAACCTTGAAGGGAACTTCCGTACGCACGAGCAGAAGAATGAGCTCGACTATACTATTAGTAACACTCTGTTGGCGTCTGTGTTCCTTAGAATCTCATAGACACAGCATATCCTTTCCGCAGAGGACAGTCTATTGAGTCGCAGATCGGTCCAGAGGCTTACCTGAAGCCATCCTTACCACCCTTCATTCGCCGCCTCGGTAATATTCCATGTGAATTGCGTACCATCATACTGAAAGCTGGCCAAGCAAGTTTGCTGAGCTTATATTGCATTTTGATGGCTCTACTCTCGAGCTCAATTGTTATCTATGCTACCTGCATGGGACAGGCTGTGCCCACGCAAATACTTGCGAGGTTCCAGGGTTTCGTACACCTACGTAGTCAGTTCTTCGGTCTCTGGGGGCGTGAGGTAGAACGACGAGTTGATTTCGGCCAGCACAGTGCGCTCGCCTGTCGCTTGGTAGTTACGGTGCAGCCAGTCCATCAGGTAGTAGTTGTACCGCTTTGCGAAGACGATGACCTTCTCGCGGTGGATCATACTCGGATAAAAGCGGAAAAACCATTGCAGGATCTCCACGTGCTCGTTTCGACTTGCACTCACCGCTGCATCCATTGTGCAGCCCTCTGAACGCTTGGTGTGCAGGAACAGCAACACCTCAAAGTGACCACCAGCTGCAGCCTTATCCATAGCGGCAGTCGTACAGCCCTCGGAGCGATACTTGTGCAGCCACTTCAGTGTATCGAGCTTACCATGGCCAGCTGCTCCATCCATAGCGGCCACGGTGCAGCCCTCCGAGCGGTTAGCGTGCAACCACTTGACAATACGAAGGTGGCCACCTGTGGCAGCTCCGTCCATAGCCTGCACTGTACACCCTTCAATACGGTTGTCATGCAGCCACTTCACCACTTCCAAGTGTCCGTTGGCCGCCGCTTTATCCATTGCCGCAACGGTACAGCCTTCGGATCGGTGTTCTTGCAACCACTGCAGCATTCCTAAATGTCCTGCAGCCGCAGCTCCATCCATAGCTCGTTCAGTGCAGCCTTCTTCACGGTTCCGGTGCAAGAACTTCACCACATCCAAGTGGTTTCCTCGTGCCGCACCGTCCATTGCGTTTGTGGTGCAGCCGCCACCATGTCCTCTATTACTTGACCTCGAGCCCCCACTGCTGTTGCTCCCAACACTAAATGAGTTGCTTACGCTCTCTGCCTTTGGTCGATATTTGTTCAGCCATATCACGGTGTGCAGATGCCCAGTGGCTGCAGCATCATCCATGGCTCTCGTCGTGCAGCCTTCCTTCCGATTCGCGTGCAACCACTGCACGACGCCCAAATGTCCGTTCCTGGCTGCACCATCCATCGCATCGGTCGTACACCCTTCATTCCTGTGTGCATGAAGCCACTTGACAACCTCTAGGTGGCCGTTCATGGCTGCATCGTCCATCGCTACATGCGTGCAGGCGTACTCCTTCCCCTTGCGATGCAGCCACTTGACCACATCTAGATGGC
The DNA here is from genome assembly GCA_030267785.1 of Phytophthora fragariaefolia. NCBI lineage: Eukaryota > Oomycota > Peronosporomycetes > Peronosporales > Peronosporaceae > Phytophthora > Phytophthora fragariaefolia. The sequence goes on from BSXT01003080.1 coordinate 6,479, forward strand.
CGTTGGCTGCTGCAGCGTTCATGGCGCGCGGTGTGGCGATCCCCACGCCCGATTTGTGCAGCCACTTGACCACCTTCAAGTGTCCTCCCGCCGCCGCGTCTTCCACGGGCACACCTTGGTGCTTGCACAGGGAGTGCTTGTCCATCCACTTGAGCATATCCAGGAACCCTCCTTTGGCAGCTTTCGCCGCCGCCGAGGACGACGCCTCGTGCCGCACTTCATGCAGCCACTGCACGAGCTCCAGGTTGCCGTTGGCCGCCGCCAGGTTCATGGCCCTGAGTTTGGTGGGCGGCCGCGTGTTGTCCTGCAGCCAGCGCGCGACCTCGGCGTGGTTGCCCTCGACGGCATACCGCAGCTCGTTGGCGCCCCAGAAGACGTGGTCGTGGTGCGTCTTGAGCCAGACCAGCACTCGGAGCTGTCCGTTCCTGGCCGCCTGCTCCACGGCCCTCGTGACGAGTCCCCCGGGCTGGAAATGGAGCAGCCAGCGGATCATCTCGAGGTCTCCTCGGGCGGCGGCGTGCTGCATGGCGGCCGAGAACTGCGCCTGCTTGTAGAACGCGTCCAGCATGGCCATGCCCCCGGAGCGGGCCGCGATGCCGCGCAGCAGCCGCATGGACCCGAACGCCGCCGCGCGCGTGAGGGTACAGCTGGGCGAGCAGTCCAGGAACGCCTCGACGGCCTCCCACACGTGCGGCAGCGCCGCCATGTCCGGCCGGGAGCGTCGCACCACGCGTACACCAGCCAGCGGCCCGATCCACGTGCCGCCGAGTCCCTGCAGCTCCTCGTCGGGCGCGGGGGCCTCGTCCTGGGGCTGCTCTTGGGGGGCAGCGGGGCCCATGAAGGCGCGCGCGTGGCGGGACGTCTCCCACGGCGCCCAGATCTCCATTCGCGCCGTCGATTGTGGCAGCGGCGGCCGGTCCGAAGCCGCTTCCGGCCACCTGATCAATGGGAAGTGACCGGCCTCGGACGCGCTGCAACGTGGTGCCGGAAGGGGTGCTGGACGTCATGGGGCCAGATAGCTGCGGACAGTGGGACGGGGATTAATCTCTTATTCCAAGATACACCTGCGGTATAGGCTGCAAGCGTTATCGCGGGATGACGTGATATACAATTGTTTTCTAAAAGGCACGGAACGGGGGAATTAATACCTCATGAATCAGATTGTAGGGAAGGAATTCAGATTAGAAGGGAGAGATGGTGGGAGATGACATGTATGCGCGGACTGTCCTCCTGAACGCGACGCTCGCCCCGTTGGAGCGTCGAGGGCTACGCCGTCCAGTACCGAGTGCATCGAAGCCACTCACCGAAAGCCAGCAAACGCGTCGAGATTTTGAGACCCGGAGAGGCCAATTCGGGGCGATGGGGGAGTTGCGGCAAAGAGCTGGAGACGGGAAGGACATGGGGCTCGAGAGCCTGGCGGGTGGTCAGATGTAGTCTGCTCGCCTTGCACGCAGTGCAGGATGGACTACGATCGCGTACGTGCACGCTCAGGACTAATCAATGAAGCGTTGCCATGGAGCGGAGCCGTTCTTGCCTCCTTCGGCAGCCCGGCGCGGATTACCGTCGTTGCTTCAGCACATCTGCGCCAAAATGTCGTTCGTTGGTACTGCGCGAAGTGAGCTCTATGAATTTCGGTTTGGAGCCCCGAGAGCTAGTGTATTTACAGTAAGAAGTTAAATCATCGCGAACGCTTGACGAGGTCGGTTCATTTTTCGAGTCTGACTCATATCTTTCTACGCATAATACTACGTAGTAGTAATGTTGAAGCTGATCTCGACCCCTGTCCACCGGGGTGTCAGCAACTACCGACGACGGGCTTGATCGCTATTGTAGCGAGTTGGTTCAACATAGCCAGCATGAACCAAGTTACACAAAGACGTTGGTCAGGCGAATAAGCACGCTGGGCGTGTATTATATGATACTTCTAAGAAGTATGATATATATTATGTACATAGTACTACAGTATTATACATGTAGTATAAGGAGAGAGATACTGCAAGCCACCTACTGTATACCCTCACCAACCTCCCCGCTGGGCCAGTACTAGTGACTTAGAACCCTATCCTGGCTCTTTTGCCCCTACTGTTTCAAGGATTTTTAAGCGAGCCTAAGATTTCTCTTGGACAGCATATAGACCCCTCATTACACTACGGGGTTTATCGAATGGGATGTACTAATGGTTATTCCCCTCTCCGTCCTTTGCGCAAATTCGCCCCACGGTGGGGATCGATCCACTGACCTCCCGGTCTCAGTGTCAGGGTGTGACCACTGGCCCACTAGTACTACTGTAGTATAAAGAGCCACCAGAAACATTGGTGCAGCCACTTGTTAACTTTGAATTGTCTCGTGCAAAGTTCCACAATGAGCAAGAAGTCCCAGCAGAAAGCTTTCTTTTCTTATCTCTTAACGGAAGTACTCTTTAGTCATTGCCAACGATATTCTTCTCTCTTGTTCGTTGCGCACAAAGTGTAATCAGTCGCGGCGAAGGCGATGCTGCTGGTTCGGGTTCGGGCACTGAGGAATGCTCACGGGCGGATTCATGTCCGTGCCGAAAAGACCGAAGTGCTTCTCGTACTCCGCGCCAGTATAACTCACAGTTGTGTCGTACATCATGAACCAGTACGACTGACCCTTGTCGGCAGACCACGTCACGTAGTCGTTCAGGTACTGCTGCATGCCCTCGTAAGACGGCTGGTTGTTGGCGTAGCCCTCACCCGCGTACGGCCAGCCCGTCTCGGTCAGGTGCAGCTTATTCGGGCCAAACTTGGACGTCATCTGATCCCATTGAGCCTGCAGCTTCTGTACCGACGGCTGCGAGCCCTGCGTGAAGAACGGGTAGATGTTGACGCCGATGTTGTCCACAGCGTTGGCCAGCGTCCACGCGCCATCGGCACTCAGCCACTCGTTGATGCGCTGCACCGAGCCGACGGGCGTGTTTCCCACACAGCTACGCACGCGGTGGATGAAGCCGACGAGCTGGTCGGCCGAGTACTTTCCGAAGCCGCCGTTCTGGAGGTCTTCATTGCCGACGTAGACGGCCTCGACAGCCCAGGGGTTCCGGGCATAGCCACCACAGACCGCCTGGATCTCCGCGTCGATGCGGTTCGGGTCACAGAGCTGCACACCCACGGCGACGCGAATGCCAGCGGCCGCGGCCATATCCACGGCGTTGACTCCGGCCATCTGCGCCTCGTACGTGCGGATACTTGAGAAGTACTGGGCCACTTGCTTCATGTCGTTGGCGAGCACATCCCAGTTGACGGTGGGGTGGTGCCACGGAGCGTAGCACACACCCGTCTTGAGTCTCTCCGCGTCGACGGAGGTGATGGCGGCGACCACAGTGGCGATGGCGAACGTGGTGGCGAACTTCATGTCCGCTTGAGTAGCTGCAGAAAGCTTGAGTATTGTTGGAGGCACTTGTGCTTGGTAAAGAAAATTGTGAAATGTCTGTGATGGTTAGTGCACTAGAATGGTTCCTTGATGAAAGATCCTCTTGGTCATCACCGAGTGGCGTATTTCTGCTGTTAGTAGAAATATGGCCGGTCCAAATCATTGAAATCTGTACGGGATGGTGTGTACAGGATGTTGTGCTTTTGTCTCCACGTGAAGATGGATAATTATGTGGTTGAAATCACCCAAGCGAAAGGGCCTCAAAGCCAAACCGAGCCGTTGTTATCTATACTTAAGTAAGTCGCTCGTTCAATACCTCATTATTTATTATAAGTAATACTACTTAATATTACTTTTCAATTCGAGGCATTTGGTAACTGCAAGGGATACTTGAATTCTTCTGGGATCCATACTCAAACATGCTCGACACGCATTTTACATAATATTACCGGTACTGTATACCAAGGCTCTTCAGATACATGTACTTACAATTTTTCGGGCCGTATTCTGTCGCTTGTCTGCCGACAAACCGGACAAGAGGAACTTGGTGCTCTATGCAGCACCACGAGGGTGCTATTGTACGAACTGTAAAATCAACCGATTGTCCATTTGTCTCTCATAAACAGTGCGTTGAATCGCTTTTCAGAGCTCACCAGCACAGGCCGCACCTTTATTTCGAACTTCAATACGTGTATGATGTGGCGACAAATTTTGGCGGCACATTTTCGCAACATTAAAAGTTAACCCACGCCTGACGGCTCGACGATATGAAATAATATACGTATTCGCTACATATTTGGCTATGCCCATATTTTATGGTTTTATTTACTGAGTAAACTCAAAACAACACAAAAAAAGAAAGGGCCGACGCCACAGTTTATTTTGCGTTACTTACTGGCCTACAGGCATGTCCTCCAGCTAGATAGCCGCTGCATGGAACTTGATGGTATGTAGCGCGCAGCTGTGGCAAAGACCTGGGGTAATTGCTTCCTCTAACAGTAGGTCAATTGCCAGCAGCAAATACTCTCCCCGGTGCTCCTTGATGGTGCGATGCGGGGGGACTTCAAGGATAGCTTGGCGGTGGCGGGCCAAAAATCGGTTGACCATCGACTTAAAGGTCGAGAAGCAATTCTCGATCGGGTTTAGCATAGGCGAGCAGGGCCCAAGGCGCAGCAGCTTGGCGTCCGAGAACGCCTCCTCCTCGAAGACGTCCTCAATGTAGGCGTGGCAGGGGGCTTTATCGGCAACAATAACGACGTTATCTAGCAGGGCTGTGAGGGAGATCTGGCGAAGAAGACGCCGCATGAATTCATTGCACTTCTCGGAGATGAAAGAGCCGAAACGCTTCTCGGAGTACGCCAGACCGTCCTCAGAGATAAATACAATTACATGGATGTTGGAACCCTTGCTCGCTGGGTTCTCGCCCACCGCGCGCTTGCCTTTTAGGCTCCGACCACGGCGACGTGAACACCACAGGTTGAAGTTAGTCTAATCAACATAGAAAATAGTCTTACCGGCAGCCTTATAGACCAGTAGGTTGATGACGTAGTCGCGTCGAAGGAGCTTGTTGCACTCAAGGTTCCGGTAGTTGTTGTCGCGGTGGGTCTGCTTCATGGTGTACATTCTGCCGTCGATGTGATGCTTGATCGTCTGGCGCAACACCTTCAACGAAAAACGAGCTTCAAGCGCGTCTAGCATCTTGTCGAGTGTAATGTAGCAATTTTCATCTAGGAGGGCGATCAAATGGTCGACGTGCGCGTCATTGATCCTGGCGTTGCGCCTGCCACCGCGTGGCTTCCGTGGTGACGCGACCCTATCTTCACTCTCCGGAGCAGCAGTAATCCGGCGGTACGCGGTGCGTCGGCTCGCATCGTTGTTGGCAGCAACGACGCGCCACTCTTGCCGGGCTCTGGCGGCGTGTAGCACGCGCTTAATGGTGGCTGTAACGGGCCTAGAGTATGCCCGTCACTGGCTTACACGTAGCGGTTGAGGAAGCGTCCCGTTCTCAGTTAGACTGAGAACCAAGTATTAATTCCAGTGTAAATTCAACTCTGATTTATTATTAGACCAGGGCGCGAGCCCTTAGGACTAATGTGAACCACCCAAATACAGGTTAACAGCTGATTGGCTGAAAGTGGGATCTGGCTCCCCCACGTTTCAGCCAATCAAATAGAGCCAACTCAGTACACGCTAGCCGTGTGCTGTCTGTACCTACTTATGTAATGTATGTAAGGTGTCTGATGACACATGTAAAAACGGAGGGCCCATTACAGTGGCGTCGTCGGACAGCATCGAGCCTGATGATGGATGGGGTTGCGGTGGTGGTGATGTTGCGCTACAAAAGGGGGACTGAGCTAGAGACACACGAAGGAAGCGTTGACGTTGCTGCTGTCCAGTAGTTTTGGGAACTTGCTGCCGCCAAAAACATTGCTAAATAATACCACTTCATACTTGCTCACACCCCTTGGAGAAAACTCTGATTAAGTACAGTAGTTCGATAATAATTGAAAACGTGGTCACCATTCATTGGTGCCGATACCGCTATGACGCAGACTCATTCTCGGTTTTACAGCAGCAGCAGAGATGCCTTGCAAGACCAAGTACGTTGAAAATCTTACGTTCCAGCTCAAGAAGCAGAGTGGCGAGCCGCTCACCCTTCCCTTACGTAGCGCGACCTTGGATATTGTGTAGTGGGTTACTTAGCTCACTACTTTAGCTTACACGTGTGCGCGACGTGTAGAAGGAAGCGTAGGTTTATTTATATTAGATTAGGTATACTTAACCTTGTAAGTATAGTTAACCTGAATAAAGATGTATTAATAACCCTTTTTGGTAGAAATGAGAACTGAATTTGAATGTTAACTTCGGCTTTGCCTCCTAAAACTGATATCTATAAAGAGAGGATCTGCCAACGAGTGGTTGGCAGAATCTCTTTCCTAATGCATGCTTCTTATTGGCAGATATATGTTCCTTTCTGCCAATAGTAGTGCTTCCTACTATGAATGGTG